>JAADWZ010000278.1:0-39876 GCA_023336445.1 Pythium dissimile | reverse complement strand
CGGCAAGAAGGACTACGGGTACGGCAAGGGCTACTACGGGAGTTACGGGGGCTACGGTGGTCTTGGCGGCTACGGCGGCTATGGTGGGTACGGCAGTGGCTACGGCGGCTACGGCCACGGTGGCGGCTACGGCGGCTACGGAGGCTACGGCGGCTACAGTGGCTACGGTGGCTACGATGGCTACGGCTACTACTAGGAGGTCGCTGGCGCTGTTGATGTGTGCTTGTGTGATAGTGTTGTTCCTCCGAAAGTGATGTTCTACTAAAGCATCAGCTGTTTTCTCCATCAAACCGCTGTCGGTTCTTATTTCCATCAGTCGCACTTCCACTTTTCAGACGACACTATTTGTACACGGATCCAAGTATTCGGTCTCTCTGGCCTTGCAGGCGCTGAAAAAATAATCTATACAACGCCAGCTTTGGTATGAATGGTGGCAACTGTGGGGTTGTCGACCTGAGCGTCAATGGGGGAAGGCGTTGGTGTCGCCACATCCAAGATCCACTCTGATCCAGCCTGGAAGAAGAGTATCAAGGACCTGGTCGTTCGTGGCTCCAAACGTTGAATGGACACATAGCAATCAACTACGCCCCACGAGGCCTCCAGTGGTCTACCAGGCTTATCCGTCGAATGTGGTGGAGATTGTATGGTATCAGCTAAAGCGATTGCGGTATCTGAAGAGCTACGGCATCGAGGACTACTACTGCTAGGACGGGAGCGGTCGGTACTTCGACTAAAGCGAAAAAAGAACAGTGGAATCGATTCTTCAGTGTCTCTATCTCTCTGGCTATCTATATGTACGCTTTCCTCCTATTCCGTGATTGCCTTGAGCTTCTCGTACGCAGAATTGATGATGCCCCACGACAGCAGCGAGCGGAAAAAATTCATTTGAACACCGCGATATAGCCGTCGAACGGAATGCCCGCGCTCTTCATAGGTCAGGCGCAGCGCTTTCAGAACGCCGATGAACGGCTCGCCATAGATGCTCTGCATTCTTGTTCTTGCAACTGGATGGCCAAATGCATTCGTGAGCAGGGCGAACCTAGACGGTGGCATTGGCCACCCGACCAGTTGTACATACCGTTGATTGGAAAAGCTACCGTACTAATCACTGCACCCAGCATTGCACCGCAGATGAAGTCGTTGAACATTATTGCGCTAGATGAATCGCCGAGTGGGAACTTGTCTCGGAGAGGCTCTCTCAGCCCAAAGAAGAGCACGTTGGCTGGTCCGTTGCGCAACAATATCGCCGACAGGCCACGATAGTGCTCATGGAGCCCGTATTTGTTGAGGTGCACGATCGCGTCAATCGCGCCTGTGATGTCCTTGTTGAACTTCGGTGTCTGTAACAGTGTTTGCGCGCGCTGTTCAAGATGCCAAGCAAGCTGTCCGTTAAACTACCAGGAACACTGGCAAAGATATAACGCCCGTACCTCGAATGGAGTCAAGACCGCTTCCGTCGAACCGGAGGCAAACGCCGCTAGTAGGTGGATCATCGTATGGTCTCCGAACCGAGCCACGAGCGCTTCGTCGTACCACGTGTACAGCCCGAACATCAGCGACTTGGACACGGCTGCCTGCATGAGCGGCGGCTTCACACCGCGGTACAACATCGCCAGTCCTTCGCTCTGGACATTATGATACGCTTGCAACGTGTTCAATCCGAATAACTGCAACAACAAAACCCCGCGTTAGCCTGTTCTCTTCTCCACCCGTTGCATCTATGGCGACCCTCCTCGTAGTACCTGTTGTCGAAACATGATCTTATTGGGTGGGAACGTGATCACGATATTGATCGCCGCCGCGGAGCCGCCGCACGCAAACTCGCGCAGGTGCGGATACGTGCGGAAAAAGCTGCGCACTGGCTGCAGGTAGTAGCCCGTTAGCGACTCCCCGCCTTCGTCCATCTGCTGCTGCTGCAGGCGGCGCGAACGCTGGCTGTTGCGGGAGTGCGGGAGCTCGTCAATAGCGGCCGGTGACGTCGCCGCTGGAGGATTTTGCGACGGGGCGGCCGGCGTCTCGCCCTGCTTGAGCTGGTCGGCGGTGGGCGCGAAGCCCATGGCACACCGAGAGACGAGGTGGCAAGACGGGGGCGTGTCTCGGCCGCCCTTCCCACACGACAAGCCTACAGTACGTCAGTTGAAAATGGAGAGCTCTAGCCCAACCGACAAGCGAAACAAGACCATCACTCTGTCGATTGAAACATCAATTCATCCAATCAACGCTCTTCAAGTTGAAACATAGCCAATCGAACGCAAGATTGCGCCGTCCAGCCTCTGTATGAAGATATATCCATCTTGAATATCATGTTATGTGGTCGTGACAGTACATGTTTCCAAAGAGTACCGTCACTGAAGACTCAAATCCTCATGCTCTTCTATTCAAATCCGCGTTGGCTCTTTTGCGTTGGCGCGCCAACTTCAAAAGTGAGCCAACCCTCAACGCAACACCAATGGAAATGGCCACCACCGACCCACAAAAGCCGCGGGGCTATGGCCGTGCACTGGCTCGTCTCTTCCGCAACCTGGGCTACGACGATGGAACCCTACACGCGGACATGTTCGAGTGGCTTTTCGGGCTGCCGTCCATGCGCATCCAGGCGTTTCTGGACTGGTTCCTCTCGAGCGTGCGGCCTCGGCAGAGCGTCAAGCGGCAGCTCGGCGGTGCGCAGGATTACGCGATCTATCTGGCGCTGCTGCGCGGAGAGATAGGCGACGGCCACGGTTTGCTGACTGGCGACCAACTCGCACGCGCCGAGATGGCGATGCAGCAGAGCAGCGGACGCGACGGCGACGAGTCGCTGGACGCGCTCACAGCCGCCAACGGCAAGCTCGAGCGCGAGATCCACGAGCTGGAGAACCGACTGAGACTCGCAAATGAGAAGAACGATCGACTAGCGAAACTCGTGCAGCGGCACATGCTTGTGACTGACGAACAGACACAACGTGTGCAGCGACAGCAAGACAAGGATCACTTCAATGAGGTGTGCTATACCGCTATGTGCACTGGGATCCAGATACTCTGGATATTTACGTTCACCCATGGTTTCCTGTCATTTTTCGTTGCTAGATCATAGCGCATATCGCGCCAAGCAGTCGGCGTGCGCAAACAAGAGCGAAGACGCCAGAGGAAGTGGTGGCTCGCATCCAGGCGTCGCTCCAGCATTTGGCGACCCCAGCGGGGGCTTCGTCGAGCCAAACCATGATCCCGTCGTCTTCATCATCTTCGTTGGTAGCGGCGTCTTCGTTAGAGATACTCGCGCCGTCGTCATCCTCTTCCTTGGGGCTATCGCATCGCGAGGCACCGTGCAAATGGAAAGATTTTCTGTATCGACACAGTCTAAAACAGTTGGAAGCTCTGGAAGACCAAAACCTGCGCGACCTTCAGTCAAGAATACCGGCAATTTCTGCTTTGTCGTCGACTGCCAAGATCCAGACAAATGACGACCAACAACCCGAATCGTCATTTGATGTGGCGATGTCTCCAATGCCGACACATCGGCGTCGCCAAAACGACCGCGAGGTCGTTCCCCCGCCGAGTCCGTGGCTCCATGAATCTGATCCGGTGCAGCTCAACTTGCGCGAGCAAGACACTTTGCTCTACAACAAGTAAGCTCCATTGGGTTATGTTGATTCACGATTCTGTCTGAGTTTTCTAAACCTCAATTCTCTGGTGGCCAAGGTGTTGTGTTGAGCTTGAGCGATTGAGGAGAGCGTATGTCGTCGGCGAACAGGATGCGCTACTCGCGCAGCTACAAGTGACGCGTTACGAAGCTCATTTGCGGCAACTCACGAGCTCGAGGCGGCAGCTTTTGCAGCAGTTTCAACTGATGAGTCGTGATGCGATCTGGGCACGGAAGCAGATTCTTCAATCATCTCTTGACAAGACCAAGAAGCAACTCGGGGAGCTGTTCCAGGGAGCGTTTCCAACCAAACTGGAAGAGTTAGCGTTCCTCAAGTCAACCAGTATTCTGCTCCAAAGCTACGAACAGAAGCTATGGCGGCAAGAGAACCGCTTTGTGAAGCTTCGGCACCTCCTGGAAGGGTTCGAGATGCAACATGCTCGCCTCCGGTATGTATTGCTATGATGTGAATGCTTGAAGATCCTTCTACTGAGAGTTTGTATCTGAGTAGACTAGTCCACCGCCTACTCGACGCTGAGCGACGAGATCTTCTTCAAGTGGACGGTATTTTTCAGCAACTTCTGACGTCGCTACGCGATCACAATGAACGCACGGAACGCCGCATCGTCTCATACGATACAACAGCAGGTAGTGACGCTGCTCGCAACACGCTATCACAGACCTACCTGCACGAACAAGACGACATGGCGCATCGACTGTTTGCGATTCTTGAGCGCATTGTGAATCACGAAGCACACGATCGTGAGCAGCTCACGAACCAGTCGTTTCGGTTGCGTACGTTCGACGAACTCGTGCGGCTGGGCGAGTTGAAGTGCGCAAACGATGAGACGATGAAAACCAACGAGGCGTTGCTGCAAGCCGAGTGGACACGACTGTATGAATCCAAGAGGTACACGCTTGGCCAGCTGCGACGCGAACTCTTTGGAGATGCGACGTCATCGACGCCGCTGCTGCTTCCGGCCGACTTAGGGAAGGCATTAAAGCAAGCATGTGATACGAAAGACGCGGCAGAACTTGGCATAGAGAAGGCGCTGGAAACGCTTCGACTGCATAGACGAAGCGTTCAAGTGGATCCGTCCAAGTGGATGCAGCAAGAGCGCGATCTTGCACGGATTCGACGCGAACTCCAAGAGATCCAGTGACAAAACAACGCAGGAATATTCGAATTGTGTCATGAAGACAAAGACATCTCCAAGGAGGAGACGCCTCTAATACATTAAACCGTTTGTTGAGAATTTGTGTGACCGCACGCACCTACAGTTGACTTGTCGGCCAATTTCAAATAGTCCCGAGTTCTGGACAGGAGGTCAGCCGTCTAGCGAGTCGGTGCTGGTGGCACGTAGCTGCCGGCAGCAGAGGCCGCATTGCCCGGCTGTGACGAGTACGCCTGGGCAACTTGGACAGCAAAGTGCGGGTTTTCCTTGGCCTGGTTGAGCACGAACGCGCCGGCCTTGGCGGCGTACTCCTGGTGGTCGTTGAGCAGCGACGCGGTCTCCTCCCCAGCGCCAGTATACGTGGCCGTGGGGTCCATGGTCGACGTCAAGTGGCCGTTGCGGAACTCGGGGTGGCACATGATTACGAGACAGTTGAAAAGCGCGTTCAAGCACATGAGCACGCCAACGAACCAGCCGAGCGAGCCGTCCATGCCGAAATCCATGAAGCCCACACTGTACAGTACACGAAGTAGAATAAATTGGAGGGGTTCGGTCAGAGAGAGAGAGAAAGAGTCGCATTGAAACGGCAAGAGGGAAAACCGCACCAAAAGATGAACGCGGTGCGGCCGCGGTAGGTGAACAAAAAGCCAAACTGCTGGCGGATCTTGGGCTCCATGGACGCGAAGCGGCACTCGAATGCGAGCAGCAGCAGCGCAAAGATGCTGTGTGGCACACACCACACCACTTTCGTGAGGAATAAAACGTCGAACTGGCCAAACGACCGAATACTGTAGGATATCGTACATGGCGTAGACCGAGATGAGGAAGCTCGTGATGTCGAGCGTGACGAGGTCGAAGAGCCCCATGAAGCCCGCGAGCGCCTGGAGGATCGCGAGCAGCACGTTCACGTAGCGCAAGTTGCGGATGAGCGTGGCGGCGTCCCACTTGCGGATGCTGTGCCACGCCGACGTGACCGTGTTGGTCGCGTGGCCGCCGCTGCCATCGTTGGCGTGCGCGTATGTTGGACGCTGCTGCTGCGGCAGTGAGGAGAGCGATGTGAAGCCGCCCGTAGGGTTGGCGTGGGCAGGCGCGGCCATAGTGGTGGCGTTGGTATTGGCGTCTGTGGGGGTGGGGGCCGTTGGCGTCACGAGTGGCGCGCGCAGCTCGTCGTCGGTAGCGTTGTGCATCATGGCCGCGGGGGCTTGGGCCTTCCGTGGTCTAAGAACAGGGTGGTGAAGAGGTGGGGGATGGGGATCTCGACTTTTTCCTTCTTCTTCGGGAGACATGGCTGAGAAGCACCTTTGTAATTAGGTACCCGTCTGATTAGAAAGAAACGTCTTGGAGAGGTTAGTGAAGCTCCGCTCAAAAGGTCACTTACAAGATCCAAGCCTGACCTTCATGTTTTGATATGATATGGAGCCAATTGTTCACACTGCCAAGGATTGACTAAATAACGGACCGCCCCCTACAAATGGGACCGATGGTGCAGCTGCGAGCTTGGATGGTCGTTGAGTGATTGCTGTACCTAGAAACTCTCCACCTCGATGTGTGACATACTCCCCGCCAGTGGTGCTATGGTGTCATGCTCGGTTCAACAGTTAAAAGTGGCGAAAACGTTATGGCGACGGCGAGTTCTCTGTGTGGGAATCGGGGAAGCTGAGCCGCCAGAAGTCATCCGGCGTATGGTATGGCTCGAACCGCGCTCGATGACGTGAACACTTAGCCTTCATATCGGACTCGGAGACCAGTCCGTCCAGCGCTTCGTAGTATTTCCGGCACTCGGCGCAGTTGTGGCCTGGCAGCGCCGCACGCGCGTCGCGGTTCCGAACCACTTCAACGTACGCGAAAGTATTCTCTTTCTCGGATGCTCGAGTCGAGTGCGGCGCTCTCGAGTCTGTTCGCATTCGGAATGGGAGCTCGCGTCTCTGCGCGATGTGAGCCTGTGGTTGATCGCGAGAGCGACCGGTCCGGACGAGAGTTCGCTCTCGTTCGTGAGGAGCGCGTTGCCTGTCGCGTTGCTGGTCCTCTCCGTCGCTGAAAAAGTCGCCCATGCTGTCTGAGGGTTTTCTCAATGCGTCATTTTGCCTTCGTGTGTGATGAGAAGATGGCGCTCGAGTTGGTTGCGATGGCAGTTGGTTGCTTCGCAGCGTTTCTGCTTGGTTGATCACAGTCCGTCGCTTTGCGTCCATGTCGGCCTTTCGCGCCATCCACGTGTCCCTGAGATTCACTTTCCCGCTGTCGCTTCGCCTTTCGAGCGGCCGCTGGAACACTGGTAAACTGCGCCTTCTCCGTGGATTCGACTCGGACGGTGACTCGTGGTTCGAGTGACGTTCTTCTAGCGGCAGAGAGCGGCGCTGTTTGCCCGCAGATGCTTCAGTCTTGACTCGCTTGATTTCACGGCTCTTATCCTCTTTCGTTCCAAATGAACTTGCACTCCGCTTCATCATCGAGGCTTCGACCTTCACAACAGAACCTTCTTCAGCACGGGCGGCGAATTCGTTTTGAAATCGATCCAGCAGTTTCTGCTGCTCCACCATCGCAGCCTGCGTCATTTTCAGCAACTTGGCGGTACGAGCCAACTCCTCCGTTAGTCGTTTGTTTTTCTCTCTGAGATGCGCACGCTCGGTCTCCCACTCTTCACGGTCGGAGCGCTCGTAGAGCCGCGCACGAGCGTCCATTTCCATTGCGACTGGTTCTCAAATTTGCTTTTTCTTTACGAGGCACGCAAAAAGCGCGCGAAAGTGTAACCATTATAACCTTGTCAAATACTGCACTGCCTTCTGTTTAGAATGCTTGGTTTCCGAAAAAAGGCGTAAACATTCTTTTTGCGGAATTTACACAGTACGAGATTGTTCTGAAAAGCGTCCTGATTTGATCGCTTTCATGATTGACAATTCAAAAGGGGTAGGGATAATGTGTCAGAATTTGGGATAGGACAACACCACAACAGCACAAATCCCACTTGTTTCAGTCCAGACTCCAGAGCGCATTTTCGCCAGCACCAGACGCCAAGTCAAACAGCTGGTCAAACGATTGTGCAGCATCTGGATTGGCTGCCTGTCATGGACATAAGCGCCTAGCAAACAGCCAGATTGTTCTTCAGCGATTCCGCGTCTTGTGCAACGTGACCTCGTCACCTCCATCCTGCGCGCCAACGACCAAACAGCGCTATCGTCTGCCAGTCTCATCATCCGGCAGGCAAACCTCTCTCTGGCATTGTGAGGTAGACGCTGTTGGGATCCCAAACTTGGGATCGTTTGCTTCGACGGGTCGGCCGCCACCACGCAGATACAACTCAGTCGTCAGCACGATCTATCCAGTTCTCCTAACGTTCCCTGTCCTCGTCGCCTCCACGTCGAATCCGATTCAGCGCCGTCCTGTTGGGACATCTCTGGAAATCGCCAACACAGTGATTTAGACTCTCGTGAGACCTTTTTTCTTTCCACAGTCCGCTCACTCGACGCCACTCGCAATTCGTTGATCGCTGGTGGGTGAGTCGTGGAAAGAAACCTGCGAACCAACACACGGCGACCGCGGCGATGGTGCCGGACGGTGTGCGGACGTCCTCGCGGTACTCGACCACTTCCCCGTTCCACGCGCGGACCAACGGGCGCGAGACCAGTAACATGACGAGCGCTTACTTCCACGACGATGAGGCTGATCGTCCGCGCGTGACGCACCACTATCGGCACCAACAGCCCCAACAATATCAGCAGCCTCAACAGCACCAGCAACACCAACAGTTCCAGCGCCAGCCACAGCAACCGCAGCACCAGCAGCAGCGTCAATACCATCACGAGCAGCAACAGCAGCAGCAGTACCCACAGCAACAGCGAGCGCGTGAGCCCGAACCCGAACCCACGACGCGCCAACGGCGGGCAACTCGGTCGGCGAACGCGCCAAGCTCGGCGCCTGGATCCTCGTCCGGAGTGTTCCGCGGCCGCGATTTTTTCCACTGTCCGGAGTTGGACCAGCGCATGAAGAAATATCTCGTGCGGCTCGCGAACGAGACGGCCAATCACCTGATCCGCGACACGTTGGAGCCGGAGCACACCAACCTCGTGTGGAAGCCCATGACCTCGATTAAAGGGATCGACATTCTGCGCGGGTTCGAGCAGGCGCCAACACTCAGTGCCAACACCAACGCCAACGCCGGGCAAGCCAATGACGCCAACGCCAACGCCAGCGCCAACGCCAACGCCAACGTGGTGGCTAAAGACACGACATGTCTGCGCGGCGTCGCGCAGGTGAACGCTAGCATCGAGGAGTTCGCGATGCTGTTCAAGCTCGACACCAACAAGCACCTGGCCGAGCATGGGCTGCTCTTCAACCCGGACCTCATGGACATGGCCACGCTATACTCGTTGGTGCAGCCGTCGGGCGACCACCCGCGGCGGTACGTCGGCATCAAGTGGTGCCTCGTGCAGTCGCCCTCGCGCTTTTTCCGGAACCGCGACTTCTGCTATCTCGAGTGCCAGAAGGAGTTCCGCGACGCGAGCGGCCGCCGCGGCTGGGTGCGCAGCATGCACTCGATCAAGATGCCGTGCTGCCCCACGTTGGAAAAATCCCACGGCATCGTGCGCGCGTCGCTGTACCGGTGCGGGCTGATCGCGGTCGAGACCGACCGGCCGGGTGTGCTGGACACGACCTACACGATCGAAATGGACTTGAAAGGCCATTTCCCGGAGATCTTCCAGCCCAAATTTCTGTCCCAACGGATCGCCGCGTTGGCGTCGATCGACAAGTACCTGCAGCAGCAGCGGCTGAGCTCGTCGCCGCTGCTGGGCGACCTGGACATCCCCAAGACCAAGAACAAGGGCACGTGCCACCACTGCTTCCGCGAGTTTGCCACGTTCACCAAGCGCTTTGTGTGCCGCAAGTGCGGCGAAGGCGTGTGCAAGAACTGCGGCGACGACTGGGAGCTGGACATTCCCGTGATCGGACGCAAGAAAGTACGCATCTGCACCGTGTGCTCGGCCGAGGCGCGCGCGTGCCACGCCACGCCCAGGCACGTGGTGGGCGCGGCAGGCGCGGGTACGCAGGGCCAGCAACAGTACTATGACCCGCGCCAACCCGTGCGGATCCGAAGATCCAACTCGGAGCCTGGGAGCTACGACTATGGCCATGGGCCTTTTGTCCACACGGCGCGTGAGCCGACGCGCTCGGCGCTTCGAACGCCGACCGACTCGATGTCGTCGCGCGCCACCGACCAAATGGACCCGAGCGAGTACTTTGCGCGCCAGCACCAGCAGCTCCAGCAGCAGCACCAGCTGCAGCAGCAGGCCGCGCGTGAGAGCCAGGCGCACTACCGCGAGAGCGACTTTACGACCGACATCCGCGACTTGGCGCACGGCGGCATCCGCGGCACGGCCGACTTGACCAACTTGTGGACCGAGCAAGACGCCGACAGGTACGGCAGCAGCCTCGACAACCACAACCAGTTGTACCAGCCGCAGCCAGAGAACGTGAGAGCGCGGCGTGGCACTCTGCAGCAGCCGCAGCCGCGCGAGTCCTCGACCGTGCCGAGAGCGGGCGTGACGTTCACGCAGTCGACTCGGTCCAGGGCGCCGACTGCGACCTCGGAGCAATCTTCGGGCTATTCCGACCGTGACGGCGCCAGCTCGGGTCGCGCTGGACATATCCCACCATCAGCGAGGTACACGGTCGTGGGTAACCGCCTGGAGCGCGCCAATTCTTTTGACGCCGGTCGACACCTCGAGGAACAGCACCACCGCCAGCAGCGGTACACTCACCAGCCCCAGGGGGTGTCGTCGCAGATCCAGCATCAGCGGCAATACCAGCACCATCAGATCCACGAGCCCCAGCACCAGCACCAGCCGTACCATGGGAACTCGCGTCGAAGCCAGCAGCCGCTAAACGACGTATATTCCCCGCAGCAGGGCGGCTTGTATCTGTCGCCGTCGAGGTCGAATCGTACTCAAGGACAGGACTCGCCCAGCTCTCCGGCGCAATCCTCGCAGGAGTACCCGCATCACCAGCAAAGACAGTCGAGCAGCCGTCAGCCATCGCGGCAGCAAACGGCAGCGCCAAGTGAAATGCATTGGAATGTGGCCGCCGACTTTGCCAGACAGGAGCGTGCACCTGCGTCAACTCAACGGAACGTCGCGCTCGAGTTTGCTCGGCAGCCGCACGCGCAGCCGACTGCTCCAGTGCCGCGAAACATCGCTCTCGAGTTTGCAAGACAGGCGCCGTCGCCAGCCGCAGCTCCACGGAATGTGGCTCTGGAGTTTTTGAAGCAGCAGCAGGCGCCAGCGGCGCGGCATACTCCGACCAAGTCGGTCACGACCATCCCGTGGGCGACGCAGTCGGACCACCCGGCTTCGCCCGACCTCGTCGCTGGCGGCGAGCCCGTGGAATACATCGAGAGCGACAATGGCGAGTGGATCGCGAGCGACCGGTGGGAAAAGGGAGTACTCGACCTGCCCGATTTCGAGCTCGAGGACGGCGAGCCGTTGGAGACGCGCGCGTGTGAGACCTGCGGGGCGAAGCAGTATGTCCACGAGGGCGTCGTCGAGCCCACGTGCGACTGCGAGATCGACGAGGAGCTCACGTTTCCGTCGACGCAGAGCGGCCAGTCGTCGCGAGACGAGTCGCGCGTCTCGTTCCGAGTCGAAGGCAACGTCTTTGGATCCAGCAGTCCCACCTACAGCGACCTATCCGGGTCCATCGCAGGAGGCAGCTTTGGCAACGGCAAGATCAAGGTGTCGGTCGATGTGGACGAAGTGCTTCCGCTGCTCGTGGATCGGTTGTCGCAGCATTCGCTGCGCAACTCGTTCCATCACACGTAGCTCCAGTCTGCGTCAGTCAATCAGTCAATCGGTCCAGTCCAGTCATCAGTTTAAGTCCGTCCGTCAAATCATGTTGATTTATCGCGGTGCGAAAGAAGCACACGCGCAGATATAATCAGAACCCCCCTCCCCAATGTGCTACTGAGAGCCAAAACTGCAGACGGTATTCATTTCAATTTTCCACGCACGCGGTTTTGTTGGCGTACTGCGGTCTACATGCTGGGCACTTTACGACACAATCAGTGCACAAGGCACAACTTACAGGTACAATTCTTGCAGCACGTTCTCCAACTCAGGCTGCGCCGCTCGCGCGTTCGGGCTCTTGTAGCTCGCGTTGCGCTGCTCGTGCTGCCTATCCGGCTCGTATTCTCTTTCCGGCTGCTTGGCCGAGCCTGGAAGACCAAGAGGGTGGTCGTGGTTGTACTCGGCCATGAGCTCCGCGAGCGACGCGCGGTATCGCTCCAGTTCAGAGAGCGTCATCTTGGACCGGCTCGTGGTGTCCCCTTCGTATGAGTCAATCAGGCCGTCGTCCGACAAGGACGAGATCGAGTTGCTGCGAGCTGCGGACGGAGGCGAGTAAAGCCCCGGCTCAGCGTGCAAGCTCGCGTACATAGCTCCTTCGCCAGGGGCACCTTGCTCGTTCAGTTGAGGCTGAGATGCCGTCAAGTCGACAGCCGTTGACAGCTGACTGGTCGATACCTCCGAGAACTCGGTCTGCTCGCTTTCCTGGCTCAGCCGATCCGGGCTGCGCTCGTTCGTCGTCGCCGCCTGGTCTACACGCATGAGATGCGGCAGGTCGATCAAATCGAGCTCGCTGAAGGTGTCCGACACGTCATCGCGGATCATTGACGCTGGTTTGTAGAGACTGTCGCTGTTCGGGATGCTACCTCTGGTCGTGCCGGCGTCGCGTGACTGGTTCTCGGAGAAACCGAGCGGCGCATTCCGGCGCGAGCTGTTCTTGGATTCAAGGCCCGAAGCCGCCAGGCGGCGCGACGCCCCCGTGACGCTGCTGGGCAGACTCGGCTCGGCGTCCGAACGAGGAAGCGAGGACCCGCTGTCCGCCAGGGTGCACTTCTGGTAGGCCTTGAACGCGCTGGCCGACAAGTCCGATAGATCACGGTATTCCATGAAGCTCTCATGCGGTTGAGATGTGGTCCCCATCACGGTCTGCGCATGATGGCGGTCGACAGGATAGAATCCCGTTGGCCCGGGAGCCGTGACGCTCGCGCTTCTCGCCGTTCGCCGCATGTCTTGCTGCTGCTCGTCCGCATTGGTGCGGTCAATCTCGTTCGAGTAGATCTCGACCATTTTCTTGAGAGCCGCCTGGCGGGTTTCTTCCGACACTTGAAGGTCCAAGCCGTTCTCCTTCTCGTACAGCTGCATCGCCGAGAGAGCCATCACCGTCGCGAGATGCTGGACAGGGTCCCGCGCAGCAGGGCGCTCCGTGGTAGTGTGGCGGCGAGATCGCTTCGTCATGCTCTTGGCAGGCACCGGAACTTCGTACTCCTTATCGTACACGTCGGTGTCGTCACTCACGGACGAGTCAGCATCGTACCCGAACCGGAAGTCGCCTTCGTCGTCCGTGGCGGGCTGCGATTGGACACGCTCTTGAAGCTCGTTGATGCCGCTGTTGCGAGCGTCAAAGTAGCTGCGGCGGAACTCCTGGTGGAAGTCGTGAGCCGCGCCACCACGCTGAGGCGCCTGAGCCAGAGGGTGAGAGGGTCGTGGCTCACCAAACAAGACTGACGGAGAGGCGTTCGAAAACGAATCGGTGCTCGTCGGCGACGGGTACGACGGCGGCATCGTGGACGACTGGCCCCGGCGCACCATCTCGTCAGGAACTCGGTCTCGGTCAACGAAACTGGACTGCAGGTCGCCCGAGGACACGCGCGAGGGACGCACAGAGAGATCGGAGCGACGGATCGGCGCGCCCACTGGATCGTCCGACAAAGTGGACGCATTGTCGCGAAGCCGCTGCAGCTTGGACCGCGTGTACAGAAAGTCGGGCTCCCAGTCCGAGCTGATGCGAATCGAGTCGATCGGTTGCTGCGCTTCCCGAGGGGGGGGCAGTGTGTGCTGGAGCTCGACTGGACGCTGGGGGAACTGGCCGAATGACTGTTCCTGGCGAGCACGGGAGAGCAGCGCGCCCGGCGCTGGTGGACCCGCTGTGTGCACAAGCGAAGGACGTTGCCCGTTGAGCGGTTTCTGCACAGCTCGAGACGGCAGAACCGATGGCGCTGTGCTGCCTGCAATGTTCTTGAGGCGGGCCCGTTCAGTCTTCATAAACTCCTGGTACGCCGACATGTTGTTGTTGCTGGACCTCTTCCGCGGAAGCGGCTGCTCTGGCTTGCTCTGCGGCAGTCTCATGTCCGAGTCGTCGAGGTGGTCGTAGCTCTCTCCGCCTCGCCTGGATTTCATACCGTTCGGCGCGGACACAACTCCAGCGGGCATACCAGCAGCAGAACGTTTGGGCGGACCGAGTGGCGGCGGCGATGGATGCTGCTGCTGGTGCAGCTGCGCCGACGAGCTGGACGACGCCATGGATCGAGCAAACGCCTCTTCAAACTCGCGGTGCATGCGCTTGGCGTCTTCAATGTCGGTCATGCCGCGCGCGTCCTCATTCTTCATATAGTGCTCTTCAACCGAGCGTTGGCGGCGAAGGGTCGACATGTCGACGCAGGAGGACGGCGACTGGTCGTAGATCGGCAGGCCCGACACCGAGTTGACGCGGCGGCCGCCCACATGAGACATGGGGCGATGCTGCGAGCCTTCGTCGCCATGGACCACGCGGTCCGAGCAGTGTGCGCAGATCTTCACCTTCTTGGCGCCGTGGCCGGCGTAGTCCAAGACAAAATGGTGGCCGCACGGCGAGCAGACCACTTTGCCGCACTTGCGGCAGGCCGATTTGCGCGAAAAGAGCCCGAACTTGTGCGCGCACACCTGGCAGTGGGCCACGCCCGACTTGGACGGCAGCTCGAGATCGCCCAACAGCCGGCCTTCGCACAGCCGGCGCATCTGGAAGTACCGGTTCACTTCGGAAATGTTCTTGATCCGCCGCTTCATCACCATGATCTTGAGCCAATTGGGCGCATTGCCTTTGATGTCCATGTGGAGCGTGTGCACGGCGTCCACGTAGGTCTTGTCGTCCGACTCGAGGAACACAAACCCGGACCGGTACAGGCTGCCGCGCACGAGCCCGTGGGTCTTGTCCAGCGGCGGGCAGAACGGCAGCCGGATCGAGTGGAGGCTGCGCACCCAGCCGCGCTTCTTGCTGTTGGTGTCGATGAACTCGTCGTGGCACTCGAGGTAGCAAAAGTCGCGGTTCCGCGCCAGCTTGGACGGCGACTCGACCGCGGTCCACTTGACGCCCACGTAGTGCTTGGGGTTCTCGGCGGACGGCCTGGCCAGGTCGTAAAGCGTCTTCTGGTCCAGCAGGTCTTTGCCCACAGTCTGCGTGAACCCGCTGAGCTTCATGGGCGTGTCGAGCTTGAAAAAGTCGGCCACGTCGTCGATCGACGCGTAGATGCGCGTCGAGCCGCGCAGGTACGTGATCGACTTGTTGGCCTCGGTGGCGTTTTCGTCAATGCCCTGGAACACGTCGACGCCGCTGTCCGACGACAGGTGCACCCAGTTCATGGGGCCGCCTGCGCGGCGGGAGTAGAACACGACCTCTTTGCAGGCGCGCTTGGCCAGGTTCACGAGGTACTTGGTCTCCTTCGAGTTGAGGCTGGGCGTGCGGAAGAAATCGTCGGGCAGCGGCAGTTTCCCGTCGCGCGACTGGCCGCTGGGTGGGCCGTACGCGCTGCTGCCGCCGCCGCTGCCTGTGGAGGCGCTACCGAGCGTGTTGGTGCGGCTCGCCATGGTCTATGCAGCTTAGTAGGATCGATCAGCGCGGAATTCGTTTTCGTTGGTGCTAATCCCAACGACGTCGGGGGATCGGTTCTCGTGGCGCAAGGCGGTGGCGTTGGACTAATGCGCACGTGGCCCGAGACCAACGTTGCAGAAGCCGCGATCCGTTCGCTGGCAGAGAACAATCTGGGAAGTTGGGGCGCTAGATAGTGGTTCTGTGTGCGCAAGGTATTCTGCGAGCGGACACCTGCCGAGCCCGCCTCCCCGGCGCTGTAGGTGAGTTGGCCCTTTCCGTGTGTCGCTGTCAGGTCGCGATTGTCGGTCGCCACCAAGGCATCCAGCTCGGTAGAAAATGGCAAGGTCCGGGTCGGCAATACAAACTTCAAGTTATTCTGAAAGGCCAGGCCCCTAAGCCTGATCAGCGTTGTAAATGTCGATCAATTTGTGGGATGCGCCAATGAGAACCTGAAGAGCACCGAGCCCATCAAGCTTTTGGGGCAAGAAAGAAACGGGGAGTGACAGCGGGATAGGGTTACTGTCAGAACTGTTGGATGCCGTTTCTATTGTCCGGATTGCTGTCAAACCAGCAGGGATGGCACATTTTGATGTGTGATACCAGACAACGGAGGCAACACCTAAAACCTATAATCATTTTTCAGTACTAATAAGTTCGATAACAGATTTGGTATGAATCATGTGTCATTACTTGTTCACACCGGTAAATTGCTCAGGTAGTAACGATCCAGTCAGTCCTAAATCGACACCACATGATTTTCAACACCCACTTAAGTTCGTAACGAAGTCGAAATCGAACTTTGGGAAAACTCCAGGGAAAACGCTATCACTGAAACAAGTGCCCAACAGTCCGAATACATGGGTTTTTGGAGCCTTCGTGAAAACATGTTTTTCAGTTTGTGAAATATCAATAAAGTCAGAATATCATATTTAAGGAAGCGAAACTGGTCACTAGATGTCCAAGCCCATCGCGAAGAGTTAAAAACATCAATTTATGCAGCTCTTGATTTTTTATCCACACAACATCTGACTGGATAGCCACATGAGCAAGCTGCACAAGCATCAGTACCTGAAAGGAGCCATCTGGGCTCTCAAACTACATGACCAGTTCAAGTACTGTCGTGTGAGTGACAAGGTTGGCCTACAGTCTGCGATCTTCCAACGCTTGATGGAAACCAACGGTCAGGACGGAGTATCTTCGTCTTGATCGCCTTTCGCATTAGTATTTCCGATGCGCTTCAATGTTGGTGCATAAAGTGGGAGGAAGTGAGTATGCGCACACTCCATCCAGATTCAGATTGGTCCACCAGAGAGCATGCGGGAATGATCAGTCGAACGCACCTCCCGGATCGCGCGCAGCAGGCGCTGGCGTTCCTCTTTGACGCGCGTCTTCTTGGCGAACGCCGCATTGGACGCCTCGACCGTGCGACGCCACTCATCGTCGACGCGGCGTCGCTCGTCGTCGTTCCGCTTGCGCTCGCGCTCCAGCGCCTCCGGTGTCCATTGTGCCGCTTCCTGTCCATTGTCCAACACCATTCCCCACCGACATCAGCTGCGTTTCCCAGGTTATGCTGTGAGTAACATCATCCTAGAGAGATACTAACTCTGTCGTACAGTTGCTTGAAGCTCCGCCGCGATCGTCGCGAACACGCGCCGCGCCTTGCGCTTCTGTGCGTTCTTCCGCTTGGTGCGCGGTTTTCCCATGATGACACACATCGGTGAGGCTGCTTTTTCAAGTCGACGCATACCAGTAGCAGAGGTTCGTTTATCGTCTAACACAGGACCTCTCCTCAATGTTGATACACGGGTTTCCACAGGTACTTCCGCGTCTGCTCGGATCTTGAAGGGAAACATTCGCCAAGCAGGACGGACGCCAACGCCAACACCTACACCGGCAACGATACGGCAACGGCACCATCACATTGCACCGCTAGCTGTGAGCGACCATGTTTGAGAAGGTGGTCGAGTCGATCCTGGTCGAGTATGTGTCGGAATGGGTCGAAGGGCTGGACGCCGAGAAGATGAAGATCGCGCTCTTTGGCGGCAAAGTCGAAGTGCGCGAGCTCAAGCTCAAGACCGCGGCGCTGGACAAGTTCCAACTGCCGCTGCGTGTCAAAGCCGGTACACTCGGGCGTCTCGCGCTCAAAGTGCCGTGGAAGCGGCTCACGAAAGAGTCGGTCAAGCTCGTGCTGGAGGACGTGGTGCTCATGGTCGTGCCGGCGCACCAGGACGAGATGCAGCGGCTCAAGAGCGGCAAGCTTTTGGACTCGGCCGAGGACTCATACGAATTGCGCATGCGGTTCGCCAAGCAGCAAGAAGTGCGTGTGCGCGAATTGTTGGAGAAGAGCAAAATCGACGACGCGCGGCGTGTCTCAGACGCGGACGACGGCGTTGGTGTTGGCGTTGGTGTTGGCGTTGGCGCCAACGCCAACAGTCCGTCGTTGGCGGGAGCAGGCGATCCGACCTCTGGCTGGGGCTACCGCGAAAAGATCCTCCACAACATTCTGGATAACGTGTCGGTCGAGATCAAGAACATCCACATCCGGTACGAAGACACGTCGCAGCTGTTGGCCAAGAACCCGTTCGCGCTTGGCGCCACGATCCAGTCGATCTTGGTCAACACGACCAACGCTAATGGCCACGTCACGTTCGTGGACCGCGCGCAGTCCCACACGCCGTTCGTCCACAAAATCTTGGAGATCGTCCAACTTGGCTTGTACTGCGACGACACGGCAAACACACAAGAGCTCGTGACGGTGCGTCGGCAGAAGCCGCCCGAGCAGGCCTACGTCATACGACCGTTCAACCTGTCGGCGAAGATGACGGTCAACCACGACGAGGCCACGTCGTTTTCGATCCCCAAGCTCCAGTTTGGCGCGGACATTGGCTCGATCTTGGCTTCGGTCACGGAAATCCAGTGCAACGATGTGATCAGCGCGATCAACTACGTGTCCACGCACGAGATCTACCTCAAGCGGATCCACATCCGCAAGAAGCGGCCGAAAACCCCCATCAGGCGCGACGCCCGCTCGTGGTGGATGTACGCGTTCTATGGAGTGCAGATCCTGTACGGACTCGAGTCGAAGAAAGGTGGCGCGCGGCTGAGTGGCCCAAGCATGCTGCCCAAGGCGGCCAAGCACGTCATGTGCTCGTGGAACCGCTTTGGAGCGCTGTGGATGCAACGGAAAGAATACATTGCGCTCCACAAGAAAATGCTCAAAGCGGTCACGAAGAAAATGCCGCCCGAGGCTCTCGTGGGGGACAAGATTCGGCTGACCGACCTGGAAGACGAGCTGGACGTCGAGACGATCGTGTTTTTCCGACTGTGTGCAGAGCAAGAGTTAGATCTGGAAGAAAGTCGCCATGACTCGGTCAAGAAACTGTCGTGGAAAACGCGCTGGAAGGCGGGCAGCACTGAGGGGAAAGGCGCCACGCCCTCGTCTTCTTCAGTGCTGCGGAAACTGGACCCGCTGGAGAGATTGTTGCTGTATACGACTGTAAGCGAGCAAATGACCAAGTCGTCCTCGGCGCTCGCCGCCAAGGAACAGGAAAAACTCAACTCGAAAGCGATCCTGTACGCGCTGGACCTCGTGGTGAAAAGCTTCACATTTGCGCTCGTGGAGCCAACTCGGCCTGGTGGAACGGAGGAACCGACTGGACCGACGAAAGAGTTTCTTCGCTTCGAGCTGGATCGGTTTATGCTCGCCATCTTTCAGCGCACTAACGCATGCTCACTTACGTCCAGCATTCGATCCATCCAGATGCTTGACCATAGCCACGCAATTCCAAGTGGTGCGGGCAATATGGTACCTCAACCACTCTTCTACTCCCTCGCACCTACAAAGCCGCCAGCAGCGGAGACCACGACTGACCAGTCGCTCAAGTTTGTCGCGTTGAGCATTGATGCGTCGGAAACGAATCTCAAGCTCAACTGTGTGTTCCAGCCTTTCCGGTACATTCATCATCTCGCCGTTGCGTCGAAGCTTCAAGCGTACTTTGTGATCCAAGTGGAAGTCGCGCCGGAGCTCAAGGAGAATGCCGAAGACGCGCTCGCCAGTTCGTCCGTGTGGATTAATAACGCCGTATTTTCGAGACCACCGCCCGCAGCGGCGGTGCGAGCAGCTGAGAAGCAGCGACAGCACGCGCGATCTAACGCCGTCTTGGCGCCCGTTCGAGTGGTCGAGTTTATCGTTACGATCCCCGTTGTCGATATGTTTGTGCTGAGCAGCGACACATCGCCGATCCTGGAAGCCAAGCTGACGGACCTGAATTTCAAAAGTGGCAACGCGATGGACACGCTCGAGTTTGCGATTGACGGGGTCGAGGTCTCGTTCATTGACGGACTTTCAGCTACTCCACACGTATCGGCAACCACCACGGCAGCAGTCGTCATGCCACCTCTGCCTCCGAATCTGAATCCGTCCGCCGCGATCACCAATAGCTACTACGACCTCGCATGTCGCAAGCGCTCCACAGTATTGCGCAAGGCTCGAATTGTGTTTACTGGCGAGAAGACCAACCACCCAGGCCGCGCATCGTGCTGGGCGATGAAGTGCACAGCTCCTCCGATCTACTTTACGCTATCTAGCGCGCAATATCAGCAAGTTGTTCAAGCATCGGCTGCGTGGGCGTCCTCGGCAAGCAAGCAAGACAGCCATCCGAAGCTGGTACGGCAAAGCGCGACAACGGACGTTGGCACCAAAGTGATTGTGAAGACTCCACACCAGAAGACCACCGTCCACAAGGAAGCCGACGAGTTCGATCCGAACGACGAGCGTTTGTGCGTCAGCGTCCACATCCCGCAAATCCTGATCGTTCTCGAAGGCGGAGGCGGGACGCCGACCAGCGACGGAGCCGCAGCGCACGAAGAAACGAATCACGGTGATGGACTGGGAATTGATCTCGTGCTCGATCTTCGTCTCATTAACGTGGAAGCCAAGTTCACGTCAGTTGCTCAGGCGGTGGCAGCCGATTTTCGACGTCTTGTCCTGTTCAAGAGGAAGAGCGATCGCCAGGCGCGCCACGACTCGAACGGAAAGAAGATCAAGCTCACGACCGCTGAGGCCATTTCGCAGGTCAACGAGTCGGGACCGAGTTCGCGCACCTCAAGTCTCAATGAGCACCCCGAGGACCCTGAGCCAGCGTTCTACGCAGACACCGGCGAGCCGTCCAGCAAACTGGTTGAGATTGGCCAGAAAGTGACCTTGATGGCGTCGTCGATGGACCCATTCAAGGGAACGCTCAAGGTGCAGCAGCTCATTCTCTACTGGGACCACGATCTGTTGATCGCGCTGTTTCGATCCTACTTGTGGGGGAACTCGGTCGTCGCGAAGAGTGCCCCCAGCAGTACTGCTTCGAGTCGCACGAGCAGCAGCAACTCAACAAGCTCCGGGCAAGACCAAGAAGCAGATCTGAGCGGCGTTGCCTCGGCAATAGACGGGAAACGCTTGACGCCCTACTCTTTCCAAGTCAGTGTCGACAAGTGGTTCATCTTCATGCGTCCACACGGCACCGTCTCATCTCGATTCGCGTTCAAACTGTATGGGAAAGATCTCGCGTGCAGCGTCTCCAGTCTGAATGGTACATTCTCGGAGATCCAAGTCAAGGCCAAGAACGGCGCCTTCCTGGAGTCCTCTCGCTTTGTGCCGCCTATCGACGACCTTCCTGGTGGCGACGACGTGTGCGAGCTAGTGCGAATTCAGCAAATACAGCTTGCCATCGAGTCGGCAGGGTCTGGGGTTTTAGCTCATCGAACTGGAGCGGCGACGTATCTGTCGGCGCAGGCGTCTGGAATCGAGCTCAACTACGTGCATGCCCACTTCCAAGTGCTCTTTGATCATCTGAACAAGCACATTATCGGCTTTTTCAACTGGGTTGGTATTCAGCTGCAGCCGCGCGGAGTCAAGGCGGCCAGCGCGCGCACCAAGCTGGATGTGAGTGTCGATCGCATCAAGATGCTGCTCCCGCGCGGCCCCGTGGGCAACGCCACAGAGCAAGAGCGCAAGCCCGAGCGCATGGAGCTCGACGTCAAGCGAGTGGTGATCGCGTCTCGTCCGTATCCGAAAGACGTCAAGTTTGAACAGCTTCTGATTCGCGTCGACGATCTTCAACTCGCGTCGTTCCTGGTGGATCCAACGCGTGAGCATACTGATGCAGTTGCGTCGGTGGACGAATCGGTGGATCGAGCACGCGAGCTGGAGGCGAAGAATGCGCAATATCATGCCACTGTGCTCTCCAAAACGACCATCCTCGTCCACCAGGCCGTGTACATCGACCTCGTGAGCGTACCGACGACGCAGCCTAAACGCAAGAATAAGAAATCTGCAGCACAGACAGCCTCCAAGGAGCAGACCGCCGTTCTGGAGCATGTCCTCAAGCCCAAACGCCCACTCGACTTGGTGGATGTCGCCAAGGAGATGGAAAACTATTGTGGATTCGTGCGCGTGTTTCTCTCACGCCCTACAGACTGGGATCCGATCATCATTGAATCCTTGGCACGGAAGCCTCATCTGAATATCCAGGCAGGCAGCTGCATCATACTGGCGGTCGAGAAGCAACAAATCGAGTTGTTCACGTGTCTCCTGGACGAAAACTTTGGGCGACTCGAGTTGCCCCCTTCAACCGCAGCGATGAAAGACGAAGACGACGAGAAGCAAGTGCTCGAGGTGCAAATCATGATTGGCGACGTGTCGTTGGGACTGCTTCGCCCACCAAAGCCCGGCGCGAGACGCACCCGCGACGTGAACGCCATGGAGGGCGTGGCCGAGCGTATGGTCGGTCGGATCGATCTGGAAGGCGTCCACGTCTCGATGATGGGCTTTGCGTCGTCACGTGGCCAGCAGCGCATCGTGGCCTCGCGAGCTCGCTTTTGGAAGATCGACGCAGTGGAGACCCAAGTCGTGGATAAAGGCCAAGACGACCGAAGTGCACGGACTGAGTACCACGAAGTGGAATGCGGCGAACTGTACCTGAGTTCTGACGATTCCGGGCTGCAATGCATTGATATCACGATCGATCAGCAAGGCCGCCAGGCTCCCAGCGCTGGTGGCCACTCGCCACCACTCGAAGTGCGCCTCCATGTCGACACCTGTGCGCTTCTTCCGTCCTTTCTCACGCTGATCACGCGCTTGATGCCGTTCTTCGCCGTCCATCCGATATTCTCAGGGTACGAGAAGAAGAAAGGCAGCCCCGTCAGCGTGTCCGTCACGACGGGCATGGTGCATTGCATGCTTGCACAGCATCACACGGTTACGCTTGGAAGTGAGCCAGACGCGGACGATATACCACTCAACCTGGTCATGAGTGGTTGCGCCGTCATCCGCTACAGTGATGGCGAAGACGGACTCAAGCATGTTCAGGTCTTTGGGCGGAAAATGTCGCTCGAGATCTCGGGCCAGTGGCCACCTCTGCCCGAGAATAGTACTAGCGGTGCCGTGGCGCCCTCGCCTTGCTGTACGCCAACGTACCCCGTGACCCCGCGGCAAGAACGAGGAGGCTCGATGAGCACTACGCCCAGCTCTGGCAAGCTCAAGCCCAAGCCGAGAGTGACGCTGGCGGAGTATCGACGGATTCTATGCGACGACTTTGCCGTGGACCTTGACCTGGTCGACACGGAAGCCACCGACAACACGATGAAGATCTCGACATCGCTCACGCACGTCCACGCGATCTTGTGCGCGTTCGACCTGGTCATGCTGTCCAAAGTGCAGGTGTTGATCGATTCGATCGCGAAAGAGGCGTCGATCAACGCGAGTTCTCGCTACAATTCGAGAACAAACTCGCAGCTATGTGGCTCTAGCTTACGAACGGCGTCTTCAAAGCCATCAGTCGATCAAATGACCAAGCACACGGTCGTCAACATGATGCTGGAAGACGTGAGCGTCACGTTCGTGCGCGAGATTGGCGAGTACTTCTCGCCGCTCGCCCGCGTGTACTCGTTCTGCATGATGTGCAACGTGACTGTGGACGTCCCTCCACCGTCGTCGTCCGTTCTTCCTCATGCCGCCACAACCTCGTCGCCACCGCAAACAGTCGATCTGCGCGTGTTCTTCACGGACGATACGGATGGCGATTTGCGTGACGACGAAGGTCTCAGTGCGTGGGCGTTCAATGCCGTGCTAGGGTCGTGGGAGCCGATCGTTGAACCGTGGACGTTCACGCTCGCGCTCACAATCCAGACTGACGGAAACGGGAAGGCGTCCACAAAGATTGACATCGCGGGCAGCGAGACACACTCGCTCAACGCCAACTTTTCGCCGCGGCTGCTGGACTCGTTTTGCGCCATTGCCAAAGAACTGGAGCCGCTCACAAAAGAAGCAGAGCGACAAAACGCGATCCCGGCGGCGAGCGCGAGCGTCATCTCGTGCGGTTTTTATCTTGCTAACGACACGGGCGCGAGCATCAGCTACTGGGTGAGCGACCACACCGCTGCGAGTTCGACCCATTCGCGGGGCTTCACGTACGCATCGCGACTCAAGTGCGTCCCGGAGGCGCTCTTGCCGCGCCACAAAGTGCCGCTAAAGCTATCCACCGCGATCTTCCCGTCGGTTCCGAACGACCAGACGTTGTCGTTCAGCTGGGGAGATGAAGAATGGCACCCACTCACGGACGTGCGCATCCACAGTGCAGGAAAGTACATCTACTCGGTGCTTCCCAAGGCGGCTTCCAGAACGAGCAGCCGAACGGCATTCTCCTCGGCTTCGCCACCACCGCCCAAGGTGCTGCTAGCTCTGTTCGACATCTCGGCGGTGTTCGGGTATCGAACGCTCACCGTGTCGTCGCTGGTTCGCGTGTTCAATGAGACGGACGTGCCCATTGTATGCGCGCTGCTGGGGGACGACGGCACGTCGGTCACTGAATTTGGCGTCATCGAGCCACAGCACGCGTGCGGCGTTCCGATCACTTTGATCCGATCGATCGCCGGACTGCGGCTGCTGATCCGCCCACATCGACCTGAACCATTCCGGTTGGCGCCCGGCGAGCTGGACGGCGGAGCCATTGAGCCGCTCTCAGGCGCATCGCTGTCGACGACACCACCAACTAGTGGACAGGCGCCCGTGTGGGAGAAGGAGCATCGGTGGAGCAACGAGATTTTCATCAACGACAAGGACGAGGCGACCGAGACCACGGCGGCGTGCTCGCTCGTGCTCGACGATTTCGACTGTCGGTGCCAGCGCATGTTTGACGGCTCGCAGCCGCTCCACGTGAGCCAAATCTGCCGTGCGAACGGCTCGTTCTTCCGCGTGTGGAACCGCGTGTTCGTGGCGTCCAACGGCAACAACTTGAAATACGCGCAAGTGGGCGTGTTCCCAACGCTCACGTTTGAGAACAAGTGCGGCGTGCCAATCTACGTGGTCGCGTTCGTGTTCAAGAAAGTGCGGCGCGCCGGTGTCTCGCAAGACCGCGAATACTCTCATATCGTCGCCTCGGAGAAAATTGCCGCGCGAAGCAGCATGCAGTTGCTCGCGTCGTCGCTGCAAGAAAGTACATTTTGCTCGATCTCGATGACGGGCTTCAGTTGGAGCAAGCTGTTTCGACTACCACCGACATTTGACGGGGCGGCGGGCGCGAGTGCCTCACCTCGGAGCGAGAGTTTCAACCGTGGAGTGGGTGGCGGGCTGTCCTCGCTTGTGATGGGCGCTTCGAGTCCTACCACGAGTGTTGCTTCGTCGCTGTCATCGGCGTCATCGTCATCACGTGTTGGCGGAGTGAACACTGAAGAAGTGATGTGTCTTGTGGAGGACTTCAAGGCCCGGAAGGCGTCAATCAATGTGACGCTCCACAGCTCCACCAGCGAGCAGTGCATGCGCCGCGTCGTGATCCAGCCGAGGTATCTGATCCGCAACGAAACCACGCTACAGCTGACATTCGAACCAAGCATGCAAGTCAAATCGCGGCTACCTGGTGCCAAGACGTTCTTCTCGCTGCCGTCTCCATCGTTCTCATCGAAACAGACCACCACTTGCTGCGGATCCCCGCGGCTCGAGATGATCCACACCAAGCTCAACGCTCTCCATGGAGCGACGACAACGGCTGCAGCCCCGGCGTCGTCGTCCTCCGTCAAAACCAAGAAGCCAGCGGCCGGCACCCAAGGAGGTGTCGCATCGTCTCTGGATGTTGTGGATGACTCGGAGCATTTCTACTGCTCTGAGACCAATATGATCAGTGTGCAGATCGAAGGCAACACGCAGGCAACTTCAGGTGTTATCCAGTTTCGTCTCGACGCTGCGGTCGGAGGAACAAATAGCACCATACGACTGTACGACGAGTCCAAGCAGCACTGGCACGACCTCGTGGTCATCCTCCAGCAGGTGGACGCGTTTACCACCAAGGCCACGTTTGTCGAGCGGTACGTGTTCCTGAACCGCACCGACTTGCAGCTTCTTGTGGTGCCGGCCTGCGATATCATGGGGGCCAGCTCGCAAGACCCCGTCACCAGATCGCCGTTGAAAGCGCACACGTCCACGCCGTTCCACTGGGCGTTCCGACCAACAGTACCTTCCGATCCGGCGATTCGCGTCAAAGTGAGTGATCCAAGCGTGACCGGCTGGCGGTGGAGCGGCAAGTTCTCGCTCCACGACGTCAGCGAGTGTGCATTCAAGCTCAGCAACAAGTACACGAGCCAGATCCAAGCGATCCGCGTCGAAGTGCGCGTCGAATCCTCGGTGCGCGTGTTCATTGTCGTCTCCAGCGAGAACAGCGCCGCGTATCCTCTCTACCGCGTCATCAACTCGTCGGCCCACGAGATCATTCACTTCAAGCAGTCGTTTGAAGGCGGTAGTGGAGACTTGTCCGAGCAGGCGGCGCCGTCGGTCGACTACAGCCGCGGCGTCACGCAGCGACTCTTCCCCGGGGAGAGCACGTGCTTTGGCTGGGACGAAGGCTTCTTCTTACAGTCGCTGGATCGAGTTCTCGAGATCTCGTACACTGCCGAGGCCGTCCATACCAAAGTACTACTTGACCAGCCAGGTGAAGCGCAGCGCATTGAGCTGCCAGCGACTATGTCCAGACCCGCCTCGAGTGTGTACGTGCATTGGTATCTCAACGGCGTGACCAAGACCATCCACGTCCACGACACGCAGCTCCCGCGCGACAAGCTGACTGGCAAATTGAACGTGGACGACGCGCTCAACACGCCGCGAGGGATCACGCCAGTGCTGTCCGAAATCGCGCTGGAGCTTAAGATGCCCAACATGATGCTGTCGATTCTCAACAGCGTGCCGGAAGAGATCTTGCTTTTCACGGCCGCGAATGTAGACGTCAAGTTTGCCAGCGCGCGAAGCCAACACGACGAGATTGAAGTCAAAATCGGCTCGTTCCAGCTCGACAACCAGCTCTCCAACGCCGTGTTCCCCGTCGTCTTCACGCCAACACCGCTCAGTGTGCCTTCCAACCCGCTCAACTTTCCTACAAGGGCACCCATGAGCCCACCGATGAGTCCAACCAGTTCCAGTACAAAACCACCCGAGAAATCACAAGACGCCGCAGATACGTTCTTCCACATGTCGGTGTTCCGTCTATGCTACGGGGACGACGTCGACTACCTCAAATACCTCTCGGCGATGGTGCAGCCGGCTCGGCTCCAAGTGGACGATTTCCTCATCATCTCGGTCGCGCTGCTTTCGTCCGATTGCCTGCACGTTGTGCATCGCCACTACCCGCCGAACGAAGCACCCGGAAAGAGCTCCTCGGCCGAGTCTCAGAATCCGCCACGCGAGTCGGCATGGTCTAAACCCGACAAGAGACTAGCTCTGGCTGGTGGAGCCGCTGTTGACCACGAAACCATGGCGCTCAAGAAGATCCGCGCGTCCGAGCGGCGCATGTACATCGAAACGCTTGAGCTCCATCCTTTCAAAATGCAAGTCACGTTCCAGCAGAACAATCTGAGCAAGGCGCCGCTGTTTGACGATGGGTCCGCCAACTTTTTGCTGCCTATGGTGTTCATCGTGCTTAAGTCCAACCTCGTGAACATCGACTCGGCGTCGATCAACCTCAACGCGCTCCACATCTACCACTCGTTTACGACCAAGCCGTTCATGCTGTCCGCGATCCAGCAGCACTATGCGTTCCAGGGCATCTTGCAAATGTACTCGCTGCTGGGCTCAGCCGATATCTTGGGGAACCCGCTCGGGCTGGTCAAGAATCTGGGCACCGGGGTGAAAGATTTCTTCTACGAGCCCATGGCCGGCATGGTCAAGTCTCCGCAAGAATTCATGTTTGGTCTGTCGAGGGGCACCGCGAGTTTGGTCAAGAACTCGGTCTATGGCACGTTCAACGCTGCCAGCAAGTTCACAGGCACGCTGTCGTCCGGGATCGCGGCGCTCTCGATGGATGGAGACTACATCAACGCGAGAAACACGCGCAATCGACAGGAAGTGGCCACGCATATCGGCACTGGGCTCTACTACGGGACCAAGCAGCTCGGCCAAGGCATTTTTGCCGGTGTCTCGGGCGTGATCACAGCCCCCGCGATGGGGGCGTACAACAACGGGCTCACGGGCTTTGTCGAAGGGATAGGGAAAGGACTCATCGGCGTCGCCGTCAAGCCAACGGCAGGCATTTTGGATCTGGCCGCCCGAACCACCGCGGGGATCACGGCGACGGCGACCGTGTTTGACAAGAAAGCCAGAGACTCGCGCATGCGCCTGCCGCGCATGATGCACACGAGCGACAAGCGCCTGCGCGTGTACTCGACCGACGAGGCGATGATCTGCCAACTGCTCCACCGTTTGCCGCAGAAGCTGCTCCGCAACGAGCACTACGAGGCCCACGTGTTTGTGCCCGTGAACCGCGCGGTGGTGGCGACGTCGCACCAGTTCTTCCACGTCGACTTCAACTCGATGACAGGCGTGTCGACACCGGGCCACCCGCGCATCACGTGGAAGTTCCCGCTCAGCAGTGTCTGGGGGGCGCAGAAAACCGCCAAGGGCGTGAGTATATTCATTGGCTCGGCGTCTCATGTGAGCCTGACCAGCACGACCGCGAGCAGCCACTCGGGGCCGTCGTCGCCGTCGTCCAGCTCTACGCACTCGCAGCCTTCGGGCCTACAGGCGTCCACGGCAGTCGTCACCAAGAGCTCCATGACGACCGTGCTCGTGCCCATGAAAGACTCGGACGGCGCCACAATGGACCGACTGGTCAAGTGCGTGTCCTATCTCGTGGCTAAGCAGCGCGAGCGCGCACCGGCCACCGACACGTTTGCCTCGCCGCTGCCCCGCAATTCGATCGGCATGGTGCTCGAGCCCGTGCGCGATTCCAACAAAGTGGCGGGATACGAAGGCTATGGCGGCCGCGTGGTGGACGTGTTCGTCGGGTCGGTGTGCTACCGAGCGGGCGTCGAAGTGGGCGACATCATCGTGGGCTTTGGCGGGCGCAAGTTTGAGGCGGGCGACCACGGCAGTGCGCTGCGCACGCAACTGTCCACAATGCGCAAGGGCGACATGCTCGAGCTCCTGGTGCTGCGCCATGGCGCGATCAAGCACATCAGCGTCGTCCCCGAGTGAAGCCCGACTAGTAGCAATAGCACCAACATAGACACACCCACCGCCAAGACCTACACCACAAAGCAAAACGCACGTGTATACTATAGCTCCAACAATGTACGACCACTCTCTCTCTCTCTCCCGTTGCCTGGTCTTTTTGGTCTTTCTTGAGTCTTTCTTCTTCGTTGTTCTTTCTCTTCTCTTGCGTTCACCTCTCGTCGGGTACCGTACTGGGTTCGTGCCATCATCTCTCTCTACGTCCATCATCCAATACGATCCACTGCTTACAAGGCACCAATTCAAGCCACCACCGCACAAAGCGGCTGACTGACTTGGGGCTCGACTGACGTTTACTTTTGCATGACCTTGGTGGCGCGGAACGTGAAGTCTTCAAAGTACTCGCGCTCGCGGTCCACCGAGTCGAGCATGCGCCACTCGGGCGTGTCCACGACCTCCTGGTTGATAAACTCGTTGTCCACGTACTTGATGTCGGCGTCGTCGATCACGTCCGGGATCCATTCGGGCTCGACCTTCTTGCGCTGGAGCGCCTCCCAGTCGACCCCACTAAAGTACGGATGGTTCATGATCGAGAACGGCACAGCCTCGTTCGCGCCCAGCCGCTTGCTCGTGTCTCGCTCGATCAAACCGGCCAGCAGCGACTGCACATCCTCGGGCAGCTCGGGCGGGATGTAGATCGGGCCTTCCTTGATGTTCCGGTACATGATCGCCTTGTTCTCGTCCTGGAACGGCGTGCGTCCCGTATACATCTCAAACACAAAGATGCCCAGACTCCACCAGTCGCAGCCCTTGTCGTACACCACGGGCGTCTTCTTGGCATCCGCCGCGGCCAGCACCTCGGGCGCGATGTACTCGGGGGAACCGGCCAGCGAGTGGGACTTCTCGTCCTCGGCCTGCTTGCGGCTGTACGTGGAGAGCCCGAAATCCACCAGCACCACATGGCCGTCTTTGGCGATGAGCACGTTCTCAGGCTTGAGGTCGCGATAGATAATGTCCAGGCTATGTAGATGCGCCAGCCCGGCCACGAGCTCGGCCGCGTACAGCTGGATGCGTCCCGGCGTGAGCTTGAGTTCGTCGTTCTTGTTCAGGTTCAGGTGGTGGCGCATGTCGCCGCCGTTGTAAAATTCCATGCCCATGTACACCTTGTCTTCGTTCTGGAACGCAAACAGCAGTGACGCGACAAACGGGTGCTGCACGTCGCGCAGCATGTCGCGCTCGATCTTGGCGTTGCGGCGCGAGTTCTCGTCCATGCCGATCTTGCTGATGATCTTGATCGCGTACACGCGGCCGTCGCGCGCGCGGGCCGACACCACGCGGCCAAACGAGCCCGTGCCCAGGACTTTGAGCAGCTCAAAGTCCTCGATCTTGAGCGTCGAGCGCGACTTGCCGCGGTTGTTGGCGGCCGCCTGCAGCTGCGTCCCGTTGGCTCCTCCTCCGCCGCCGGATTTGCCCGCGTTCACCGAGAGCATCGAGGACGCCAACGGATTGCCGACCATCGAGGACGTCAGCGGGTTGCCGCGCATCGACGACGACAGCGGGTTGGACGAATCGTCTTCGTACACCGACTGCGACGAGGTGATCGATCCACCGTGCTGGGTCTCTTCTTCGTCGTCGTCCACCTCTTCAGCCTCTCCCGAGAGGATCATGGTGGCCTGTCTCTGGAATTCTTGTCGCCGTGCCGCGTCCAGATCGTTCACGGCGAAGCGGTAGTACTTCCACGTGCTGTTCTGGAATTTGGTCTCGCCGGACACGTGCGACAGGATCCCGGCGCGCAACAGGCACGAGCCCAGCAGCATGGCCTCTTCCTCGGTCGAGCACGTCACGCCGCCGCTCATGGGCCGGTTCGGCCCGTGGCACAGCATCCACTCAGTGGCCTCTTTGCCCGTGATCACGCTCGGGTGCGGCTTGAGGTACAGCGACCGATCGCGGCTCGGCACTTCGCTGCGCATCTGCTCAGCGCAGCTCCAGAGTTGCCAAAGTGACGGCTCGCGCACAATGCGGCTCGAGATGCGGATCTTGCCCTGCACTTTCTTCATCTTCCCGCCGGGGCGGAGCTGCAGGTCATACCAGGCCACGCGCTCTTCGCCGCTCGTGTTGAGGTCCTCAATGCTTAGCAGCAAGCGGCCCAGGTCGTCCGAGTCCACGCGGCCCTTGTCTTTGCACTTGACCAGCACAAACTTGGCGCGCGCCAAGTTCACCTGCGTGCCGAACGTGTACTCCTCGGCGGCGGCCGCGGCGCCGATGCCCAGCGGCTGGTGGCTCTCGACCGCGCTCTCCATAGACTTGAGCACGGCTGACTTGAGCGGGCTCCACACCGGGTGCGTCTGCCGCAGCGGCGGCGTGCGCTGCTTCTCGCCTTTGATCTCGCGCATGTTGGCGTCCAGCAGCACGAGCGTGCAGAATACATTCCGCGCGCGGCCGCCATAGTCGCCCGGGAGCAGCTCGCGGGCCTCGATGGGCGTGAGCTTGAGCAGGAAGCGGCGCTTGGACTTGAACTGCACGCGCCCGGCGGATCGACTCATGCTGCGCTCCGACGACACCGACTGGGCCTTGCTCAGGCGCCGCGGCGGGTTCTCTACAAGCCATCAAAACCCATAGCGTGAGACGCCAACGACGCCAACGACGCCAACGAAAGTGAAGGAAAAAAAAACACACACACGAAAGAACGTACCGCTGCTGGACTGCATCGTTAGTTTGTTGGCGTGCCGAGTCGACCCTGGCAAAACGGGAAGCCGTTCGGAACTCTGGACAGCGGGGACACAAACGGTCGCTGCTACTTGGCGGTGGACGGCGGTGGTACAGTATCCCGCCGTAGACGCGCACAAAACAATGCTCACGCAGAGGCAGACAGAACTTGGGCGCTACCTGGCGCGGTCCCCCTTTTGTGTTTCGTTCCTTTCGTTCTTGACCTGCTGCTTGGCGCGGATGGACTCACAACAGAGACGCCCGCGGTACTCTCGCCAACATGTTGGAGGGAAAAAACCCACACACGCAAAACACGGATTTCGGTTAAGTACGATCATTTTTCAAAGGGAGAGACGGGGGACCACCAACAATATCCCGATATTCTTCAAGAAATCGAGATTTTGATTTGTGGGAGAGATCCGAGATTTCGCGACTTGGAACGACAGTGTCTCCATCTGGCTGGAGGCACGAAAGAAGTGGATTCAGCGCGGTGAGTCACAAATTTCATGAAGTCTTCAACAACACAACAAAGCTATTCCGTGAAGCCATTGCGGTTCTGTAGCTACTGAAGTGATTTGACACAAATCCAGTGGTCTATAGATAAAAATTTGTTCGTTCATGTTCAGTGCAGAATTCCGAACTTGGCTTGAAAACACCAAAGATAATCGAACTGTTTAAAAGACCCTAATCCCTGTCGAGTGATCGCAAATTTGCGAAATTAGTTGTATAATGTGCCTTTCGAAAAATGAAAAAAACTCGAACCAAGATTGTTGCACGAAGGTCGTCTAATCCACCTCTCGTCAATCACCACGTTCTTGGCACGCTCTGCCAGAAATTGTTGTATCAACGCAACAAGCTTCGCTTCCGAGTATGTTTGCGAGTCTCATGCGAGGGAAAGAGCCCAAGACCCGAAAGACTACCTTGATAGCGAGCACTGTGGGGATACTTTGTGGAGCTGCATAGTTGAGCAGAACGTTGGGCCATCGATGTCTTCATAATACAAAGTGCGCAGTGGCGTGCTGAACTTTACAACGATGGGTTTTTAAACCCATTGTCAACATTCTACCGATAGACCGCGAGCCTCACGACGAGGTCGGGACGCTGCATGGCAACGACCGGGGCTCCTCGGTGGCGACGAGCATCTTCTTCGATTCCACTGACAAGGGTGGACTGTGGTTCACAGCCTGTGGCGTTGTAGGCTGTGTCATTTCGCCAGTCCTCGTGTGCCACATCGGCTCTCCAATGGTGATCACTGACAAGTGTTGGGGGCGGACCGAGCCATGTGCAGTGGCGGCTACCGACTTCAACAAAACCATTTGGGATCACCCAAGCGAATGGTGAAAACCATTTGGATCACCCAAGCGAATGGTGACGTCTCGTACCCTTCACTCAGAAATAGGGGCATCGAATGAATATATCCGGATGAATCAGAATCAGCAACGCAATTGGCCAGCTCCGTTGCAGAATTGGTCGAGTTGGCGGCTTGCTTGTCGCGAAGATGAGATGCGCATTGTGTCTTGAGTCACGACCATCCATACAGAGTACTGTACAGTACTGTACCAGGTGATGTGCGTCACGACTCGTGACGCACGTCACCTGGTACTGTATAGCACTCTGTATGGTGCAGAGTCAGTTGGGCTTTGCCTTGAAAGTCTGAGTCGCCCACACGTTGATGAGTTGGTGGATAGGCCGCAAGTAAAGACGGAAGTCGACCATGCGGCGTTTGTCCACATGGTGCGCGGGCAAACTCGCTGGGTTTCACGCAGCCAGCCACCGTGGTCACCACGACGTCCAGCAGTGACAAGTGCTCGACTATCCCTCTGGACGTTCCTCTCCGCCGCCGAGATCTCTGTCAGTCGCGTGGCTTGCTTGTCCGGAAACTGAGACGCGCTTTGCTCATTTTGCGAACTTTTGCCGCCGTCCGAGCTGGCTGTCATGCGTTGTACTGTACTGCTGTGGGTGCTCGGTTTGTCTGTGGCTGGCGACGCGCGCGCCGCGGTTAACATCGACAAAGACGGCTTCATCCACGACGGCGAAACCACCTACTGTCAAGCAGTGACGACCGAGCAGGCGCACTTTGAGTTCCTGACGCTCAAGCCCAGCAGCGCCGGCAAGTGTGCGATCGATGTCTCGATGTTGGTGTCCGTGGCCAGCTCGACCGCGACCAAAGCGACGCTTAATGTGGAGTGGAGTGCGTCTAAAGCAGCCGTTGAGTCCAGTGCGGCGCTCTTCTCGGGCGTGCTAGATCCCACCACAGGTCAGCCTGCGGCGGTCGTACGAGCCATGATGCAAGCGTGTACGGCCGGCTCGAACTGCGGAACAGAGAGCAGTACAGTGAAGCCAAAGGTGGCCGACGACGACGACAGCTCGGCTGCGGGGTCGTTCGATCGCGATGGGAACAAATCCCTGACCAGAATGCGGTTCACAGTTATTCCTGGAACCAAGTACGTCTTGGTTGGGTACGTGGTGATGCGCGGCAACTCGAGCATCGTGTACTTCGTGGGGTTTTTGGACGTGTTGGTCACTCAGGACGGTTCCCTATCGCTCGGCGATGCGTCCAAAGAAGACGAGTTGGTCCAGCCGTCTGCCGCAGCGGATGGTTTCGCGCTTGTCCAGACGCAATCGCCAACACCGTTCGTGCAACAAGACGCCGACAACGAAGCTGGCAAGAGAACAGCGATCACGTCTTCTGTTCCGAGGGAGAGGGCCTCGACCGGCCTCATTTTTGTCAGCATCGTCGCTGGTCTAAGCGTTGCCGTCGCGGCTGCCTTGATTGTTGTCTGGCGTCGGGCGGATGAGAGAAGCGAGGACTCGTCAAAGAAGAGCGAGTGGTCATCCGAGTCTGAGCATGATCTGGACACGTGGCCTGCGACACAGTCGCGGCATCATCATAGCACAAGACCCAGTGCACAGTACGAAAAGTTCGACTTGAAACGGGTGGAATTGGAATCCTTCAAGCCTCCTCCGGGTGAGATTATCAACCGGAAAGACACCGAATCGCGCCGTATCCTGGCCGAGTTGCTGGCTTCCAATATGATGACGCAGACTCGGCGAATGGAGGATATTACCGGCTACGAACCTGACGAACGCGACAGTGAGGACTCGGATCCGTGGCTCGAGACCATGGGAGACTCGGATCTCCCAACGTTGGAATCTCGTCGGCAGTGGCAGAAGGCTCCAGATGACGACACGGTGGTGTTTTGAACGTGACTTGAGCACAATGCTGTTGAGAGATGTTAAAATGAATACAACTATTAAATTTAGAGTGATTCCTGGACTTTGACGATTGCTACTGATGTGATAATTGAATGGTTTTTCGGGTCAACGCGTCAGGCATGGTAGAGTACGATGGTGACCGCTGAACAGAGCAGACAGGAGTGCGATCTCGCTGACCAAAATCTCCACGATGGTTTTCGTCTACGGTACCCTAAAATTACGTTTTGAGAAGATAGAAATATAATATCCAGCGTTGTATGCTAAACATCCTCATTTTCGTCTCAAAAGTAAGATTGGGATTTTTCTGGGGAGAGCAGGAAATTTTACTTGTTGCTTGGCGTACACTTGTATTACTTGAACCTGGCAGCGCGATCTCCTTCACGATACCACTACAATCTGCATTCTTCATTATGGTAGTCTACTCTGTCATCGCAACACCATGCTGGATATTCCCGGCCGGCGACGTTGTTGGTTTTGAGATCACTCCAAAGGTTTTCTGTCCGCCACAAAGAATTCTTGGTCGCCTGTGTGAAAACTGCTCCACATCAAAAATTTAGAGCGTTCCCTACCCCTGTTGAGTGGTCGCAAATGCGCGAATTATGGGGCCAACCATTAAACAAAGTGAGCTTCTTGATCATAAAAACGGGATGGGTGAACTATATGAACCCAACCTTGTCTGGCGCCAGCTCGCGTGTCGCGCGAAGGTGAGCTAAACCTCGGCATTGCGTTGGTGCGAGATGGGACCAACCCAGCTGAGATTTTGTCTGTCGTGTTGGCGCCCACACACACAATCCGCATCACAGCAAACCAACTACATCGGACGACGGCATTGGGCTGTCTGTGGCTGGAACCCACAACACCAACTTTTCGTCCCCCGCACGCCAACTGTTGCGCTCCCAGCACACGCCAACGCCGGCACCAACAGCACCATGCCGTCCTCGGCCTCCGGCGGCGCGCCGTGGATCCCGCTGCGCGACGACTACTTCGAGACGCCGCTGCTCTCGCAAAAGGAGACCGCGTACCTCGTGCGCAAGTCGTGCGAGGCCGCGGTCGAGGTCGTGGAGCGCGCGCGATCCAACGGCGGTCCGGTCCAGTGGCGCCACGTGGAAAAGTACAACGACGTGCAGCTCTACGCGGGCTTCTCGCGCGGCACGTACAGCGCCGAGCCGTCCAGCATGTGCGGCGTCACGAGCGTGCCCGGTTCGCTGCCCGAGATCGCGTCGCTGTTCGACCTGTCGACCACGCGCGCCATGAAAGAGTTCAGTCGCGCGCACCGCGAGCTGTTCTTCGACGCGGTCGTGCTCCACACGCTCAGCCCGCGCACACGGGAGCGGCCGCTGCACCAGATCACGGCCAAGTGGATCGCCACCAAGTGCCCCAAGGGCCTGGACGACCGCGACTACTGCTATCTCGAGTGCCAGGACAAGTTCACCGACTCGAGCGGCCGCCGCGGCTGGGTGCTGTGTCTCCACAGCATCAAGCTGCCCGGCTGCGACGACCTCTCGCGCGAGTTTGGGCTCGTGCGCGGCAGCTTTTACCACTCGGGCGTGGTCGTGGTCGAGGCCGAACGGCCCGGGTTTGTGGACATCATCCACATGCTGCAGATCAACTTGAAGCACAACACCAAGATGCCGCAGGCCTACCTGCGCGAGCGCGTCGCCTGGATCAGCAAGCTCAAGACTGTGCTGCGCGAGAAGCGGCTCAACGAGCAGCGCTACCTGAGCGATTTGGAGCTCGTGCCCAAAAAATACCGCTCGCGGTGCCACGTGTGCACCGACAGTTTCAGCCTGCTGCTGCTGCGCAAGATGAACTGCCGCAAGTGCGGCGAGGTGGTGTGCGGCGCCTGCAGCAAGGACTTTGACGTTACCAACGCCAAGTTCCTCGAGACGGTCAAGCTGCGCATCTGCATGCACTGCTACCAGCTGATCACGGCCGGCCAGATGCTGGGCACCGTACTGGACCAGCCGCGCGCGTCCACCTCGCTCAGTCTCTTGGGCTATTACGACGACACGCAACGCGCGTCGACCATCACTGAAGTGCTACCGCCCCACGCCAACGCCAACGGCCACGCCAACGCCCAGGCCCACGCCAACGGCGGACGTCACGTGCGCGCGCCCAAGATCGTTCTCCATTCGATGGCCAGAGAGCGCGCCGACCGCCGATCTCGCCGCCAGCCGCCAACGCGGGAGCCGAGTGCCGATCACCGAGCGCCGGACAGCTATGACGCCAACGCGCGGAACCGACGTGGCCGGCCGTCCTCCCAGATGAGACCGCCACAGCCACCGCCGCCGCCGTCGGCAAACCGCAGTGGGTACAACTACCACGCCGCCGGTCAGAGCTCGCGCCAGGACTCGCGTTCTTTGTTCGACAAGCCACGTGGCGGCTCCCGTGATCTCTCGCCCGTTGGCGTTTCAGTGCCTGTGGCCGCGCAGTCGCCCGCGTCGCTGTTCGATCGCCGCAGCACGCGCGTCAAGATGGACGACTTTGAGCCAGTGCGCCGCTCTGGCTCAGTGGACGACAGCGTCAAGAAAAGCGCCAAGCAGCCAACGCTGACGACACCGAGCCCGCGCTCGGCCAAGCAGCGCAACAGCACGCGCGAGTCGCGCGGCCAGTTCAAGATCCCGCACTCGCTGTACGACTACAGCGCGTTGGACCCGGAGACGGCGCCCGCGCCTCCTCCGGCGAGCCCGACGGAGCGGCCGCGCGCCACGTCGAACAGCTCCGTCTCGTCCACGGGCTCGATCGACATTGATTCGTACCAAGTCAACAATGCCAAGGCTGCAAAGCCCGGCGCCCCAATCGAGACTGCCTACGAGAACACGCCTCGCGACCGCCATCAAGGCCAAGAGGATGAGGACACGGAAGGCTCGATCGGCTCGGGCGATGACGAGCCCGAGTACGTTATTCGCGACAGACCGGCGAAGCCGCGCGCGGCGCCGATCTACTTGGAAGAAGAAGAAGAAGAGACCAAGTCGTCCGAGTACGAGGCGACGCCCGCGCTGCCACCGCCGTCGCCGTCGGCGTACACGGCCACGGAGGCCGCGCTGCTGGCGTCTGGCCGCGAGAGCGCGCTGGAGCTGCCGTTCCAGCGCCGCCACTTCAACTCCTCGGACTTGTCGGTGAACACGGCCGAGTGCGACACGCGGTATCTGGACTCGGAGATGCGCGACGACTTCCACGGGCAGCCGTTCTACATGCGTGACACGTTTGAGGTGGGCCAGCCACCGCGCGAGACGATCGACTTCACCAACGGCCCCGCATCGATGGATGGCGCCCCTGACGACGCCAACGTCGACATGGTCCCCGCAGCTGTAGCCCGTGAGCCAGCGCTAGTGACCTCGCCGCGGAAGCCTCCATCGATGGGCGTGCGTCCGCCGCTGTACGGTCGCCCCAAGAAAGAACTAAGCCGGAAGGAATCCAGTGGCAGCGAAGCGTCTTCGTTGTCCTCGGGCGATGCGGATGTGATCAATCGAAGCTTCGCGAGGGCCGAAGTGCCGACGCCGCGGTCGTTCACTGCGGGCAACAGCAGTTTGCTCTCGGTTGCGCCGTCCACGCACTCGCACGAAGATCTGACGTTCGCTCCGGACGCGAACGCGCATGCGATCAAGCCAGTGACGGTAGAGCTCAGCGAGCCAGCAACGCGGGCCTCCGCACCAAAGTCGCACCCACAGACAGAGCAACCATTGTCAGCTCGCCGGGCGTCGCCGCCGGCTCCATCCTACCTCCCGTCTCGCTTCCAGAGCCACCCGCAGCCGGCGGTCGAGCCCGTGAACCAGGAGGAGTCGGCCTACGTGAAGCGCGTGTCGGAGGAGCTGCTCCGCCACGACGACGAAGCGATCGAGCGGATCCTCAAGCGCGACCGCACGCGGTCCACCGAGCGGTCCAGCGGCGGTGACTCGGTCAACCAGGACCACATTGACGACGTGGACTTTGAAGAGCTGCTGCGCATGTCGCTTTCACACCAAACCGACGCCGCTAACGACCGCGGCCTGGGCACCGCTAAGGCGCCACCGGCGCCGCTGGCGCGCAGCGAGACGTTCGACGTGGCGCGCGCGTCGACCGAGACCGACCTGGGCGAGTTCCACGACAGCTCGGACAGCGAGTCGGAGGACGGCGACTTGCTGTCGGCGCGGCGCGTGTACAGCCGCTTCAACAGCGCCAAGCGGCTCGCGAACGTCGCCGGTGTGGCGCAGAACGCGACGTTCCAGCGCAAGTTTGAGGAAATTCAGGAGCGGATCCACATGCTCAGCGACTCGGAAGACGACGACGAAGACAGCAGCGGCGACGAAGGCTGGTCCGAGCAGCCGCTGGCCGCAGGAGGCACCAAGACGTTGTAGAGAGGAAGGCGGCGGGAACCCTGAGTGCGTGTCGGGTCGTAGAGCAGATTGGATGTTACGAGCGTGTAGAGAAATGGCAAAAAATAATGCAGAACCAACGTTTTGGGTTATGAAATGTGTCGCTGTAGGTAGCCAAAGTCGCCATCCTTGTGGTCGTCGCCACTGTTGCAATGTGCTTGTGTAGCCATGGCCGTCGGAGCTCGAGCCCCGCCTCGGCTGACCATGCTCCTCTTCTCTACAACGGACAAGGAACGGTTTCACCACTGTACGCGTGCCACGTGAGCACAGCCCAGCAACACGCGCCAATCACCTCACTCCAACTATCAAACCTGAATGTTCAGCGTATTTTTGTTGTTGTTGTACATGAAGAAAACAGAGAAAGAGACTGGCGGATGGGTGATCTCTCGATCCAGCAGACACGAACTACAGAGACACCCACATCACACGCCGGACCGCGCACTCAGTAGCCGTAGCCATAACCGAAGTCCTTGTAGCCGCCGTAACCGTAGCCGTGGTGCTTCTTGCCGTGGCCGTGGCCATGGCCCTTGCCCTTCTTGCCGTGGCCATAGTCCTGGTACCCACCGTAGCCATAGTCCTTGTAGCCGCCGTAGCCGTAGTCGTTCTTGCCGTAGTAGTCGTACACGTTCTTGCCGTAGCCGCCGTAGCCGCCGT
>JAADWZ010000277.1:0-39889 GCA_023336445.1 Pythium dissimile | reverse complement strand
CAGCAGCTTTTCCCGCACAAACTGGCACACGCTCACAGCGTCATGGACTTCTTGCGCGATGGTCTTGTCCGCGAACGCCAATTCGCCGTCTGATCCAACCACGCCACCGAAATTGAACGCCAGAAATGCCACTTCTTCAAGCGGACTGGCGGATCCAGCGCCGCGCACGAGCTACGACTCTGCACGCCGTCGACTGTGGTACTGCCGGTGGTCATGCACTCACCCACCCTTCTCCTTGATACAGCATTGCCATCGATCAGGCGTCAGCTGAACTGTGAAGTCCACTCGGCGACAACTGGTGGGCTGCTCCCTCCCTGCCTACATGGGTGCATTTCTCGTACCATTTACAGCCAATCATCAGCTTCCAGGTCCTCGTGACAAGTGCTCTGATTCGATAGAATCCACACAAAAAATCGAAGCTAGGAGTGATGGTCATGTTCTCTTTCTCTCTCTCTCAGCAGATAATCACTGTGCTCTCCCACTCGGCGCAATGTCGAATTGTTGCCCACCGAGACAAACGCGAAATGGACGCCAACGGCAGCTTCGCAGACGTCGCGTCATCGCTCTCTAGCGCCGCCATCCCAGCCGCATCGATCGCGCCATCCTCTTCCGTGTTCGCTTCGTGTCCTGCTTCCACGCCGAACGCCGCTGTCCAGACGCCGCCAGCGTCCGCCACAGTCGTCGAGGGCAAGACGGCGTTCTGGAACGTGCCCGGCGAGACGTTCCGCTTCTCGGTGGTGTCGGACAAGCTGGAGACAGTGGTGACGCTGGATGCGCGCGCGAGCAGGCAGAAGTGGTGAGTTTGTGCGAGGTGAAATCGGGCCTGTGTGTTGCGGGCTTGATTGGTTGGGGTTTTGATGAGGAGAGTGTGAACAGGCAGTGCCGACTGGACGACGCCGCGATGCGTCAGTGCGGACCCAAGAGCGTCGAGCTACCGCGCCACGTGGTTGCTGGCTTTTTAGCGGTGCGTAGATGTCCAAAATGCTCCATTTGTGGGGGAGTTTCGCTCTTGATGGTGGGTGCATTGTGAGTAGGAGAAGCTTGCCGAACCTCAGTCAGGTCCGCATCGGCTGCTGCTGCAATTGTCTGAGCACAGTCACCTGTCACTGGCGCTCACGCTAGTGTTTGGCGCCCTGTTTGCGCCGACTTTTGAGATTGTGCTGGAGCAGTGCACGCTCTCCAAAGAAGATCTGCTTCAAGCTCAAGTGCACGACTTGCAAGACGAGCTGAACGATTTGCGCGAGGAAATGATCGAGCTACGCCAGTTTGTCAAAGCCAATGTGGTTGATCAGCAGGCACAAGCCATGCGAGCGCGCTCGCAGTCTGACGACTTTAAGCCATTTGTGTTCAAGGTGGAGAGTAAGCCTCCAGCCGACGCACCAGCTCCCAGTTCCGGGCTCAACGCCAAGGCGGCCGAGTTCGTCTTTGGCCAGCCGCCGCGGTCGAGGGGCTCCTCGTCCTACACTGAATTCCCACCAGCAACAGCCCCCACCCATTTGACGTTTTCGTCCGTCTACACGCACACGCCGCAGCCGCCGAGTACCGATTTCTTTGCCTAGTCGCCCTGAAACTATCACAATGTTTTGCAATCTTTTTAACTTACTCCTGGGTATCGATCCTCTTGTTTCAAATCACGCCATGCTCACGTTGCGAGGAAGCAGCCGGTCCCGTCATCGCCATCTCCAGCTGTGACGGCTCTGTACGCTGGTCCATCGCCTTACGCTGGTCCATCGCCTGACGCGTCGCGTGCGTGCAACAACGTCACCAATTCACAGACAGTGGTTGACGCTACGACGATCCCCACCACATCGTCCTCGACACTATCAGGAGAAAATCTGACAGACTCTGACCACGTCTTCGCTGGTGTCGTCAAGCGAGAAGGTATTTGGCAGACTTTGATTCCGACTACATCCCGCCTGCGTCCTCTGTTTTCTTCAAAATGCAGCTTCACACTCACACTTGCCACCTTCGTGGCGGCGCTGGCAGCCACCCTGGTCGTCTGCAGTAGAGGTGGGGGTCAGAGTCGATGCTCAGACTCACTGCAAGTTCCGCTGTCGCAGCCAAGCTGCAGGAACTAAACTTTTTTAAAGAGGTCAGCGAACAGTTGTCAAGAAACAAAGGAAGAGTGAATTGATTCTGGTCGTACTCACCTAGCTCAGAAACAGTTTGCGGAAATCCGCGTTGGTCTTGGGGGTCGCAGCAGGGGTCTCCGACGAGGCGCTAGTAGGTTTTGGTGTGGCTGCGTTCGCGCTGCTCAGTGTCGTTGGGTTGGTCGTTGACGCGATCGTCTTTTTACGCAACGCACGTGGCATGAGACCTGCTGCCGATGCCACGCGTGGTTTTGCAGGAGTAGCGAGGCGAGTATTCGGTTTGGAGTGCGGCGCCACTTTTGCTTGGAACTCCTCCTTCTTCTCTTTGTGCGGCAGCTTTGGCGTCGTCTCCTTGGCCTTTTGAGTCGCTTGCTTCTGCTCGTCGCGATGGCGCACGACCTGCTCGATTGTCATCCGTGACGTCTGCACGGTGATTTGGTCGCCAAATTTCAATCTGAGCTCTGTTTGTTTCTTGATGGCAGCATCCACATGCTTCTTGTCCGTCACTTGCACAAGTCCGTAGTCCTTTGGTCGACCGCGCTTGTCTGTCAGAATCAGCACTTGCTTCACCGTGCCTTCTCCAAGTAGCTCCGTCAGTGCGACTTGGACTTGCTCTTCTGTAATGGGCTCACGCTCTGGAGGCAATAAACCGCCGACATACACGGTCGTGGTTGCCTTGCCGCCCTTGTTGCCCTGAGCTTTCGAGTTGCTAGCGGCCTTTCCTGACGGCGGAATCGACCTTTCCACCTTGATCTGCTGGCCGTGAAGCAAGGCACCATCAAGCACAAGCCCGGCCACCACGCCCGCTTCGTCGCTAAACTGCACATACGCCATACCGCGAGACTTCATGTGGCTGCCGCGCTCTTTAACCACGAGACGCACGTCCTGCAGCGTCGGAATATGCGCAAACAGCGCCTGCAGCTCCTCTTTCGTCGCATCTTTGGACATGTTGCACACAAACACCGTGTTGTCGTTCGTGAATCGCTCGGTTTTCTTGATTTCTGCGGCAGGTTCGGGAACTTTTTGACGCTTCGCTGGCGCTGGCTGCGAGGTCTCAACCTTGCGCTTTTTACTCGCTGGTTTCTCGGGAGCGACAGTAGTCGGCAAGGCAGCTGCAACGGCAGCAGGCTCTGCTAATGACTGGTGCTGGTATTTCTGAGCAAGCACCTGGTATTTGTCACGCGCGTTCGTGCAGTTCACGTGATCGCCAACGGTTTGCTCAAACGCGACCCATCGCTCGAGAATAGACAGTGGATAGTCAACCACTTGGTCAACTGCTGGCTTGAACACCTCGTCACGGAGCTTCTGAACGAGAGTCGGTGAGGTCGCATGGACGAACCGATACTCTTCGTAAAAGCCGATCCATGCCTCGGCATGGCCACCACGAACCTGCAAAATCTCGTTCCAAATTTCTCGCCAAGTAATTAAGAGCGTCATATCGCCAGCACAGATCTTAAATGCGTAGAACTGAGCCTGGAACAGGAGAAGCGCCGCCACGGGTGTCTTATCCTCCGAAAAGGCCGCCTCCAAACTGCGTCGGCACTGCGCGACTACAGCATCCACAGCCGTTTGCGAGTCATCAGATCTTCGCCGCACAACGCCGCAGAAAGTCGTCAGCGTCCGCGCCATGTGTGCAGCGTCCATCAACGGCGGCGACGTTCGTTTCAGCAGCGTCGTCTCGAACGAAAGCGAGATTTTGTCCGCCGTCGCTCCGCTTGTCTCCATCGCCAGCAGCCACTCGACCCAAAATGACGAGTCAAACGACACGTTGCGCGTCGCTCGCTGCGCCACCTGCTCGACGTGATCCGGTTGCTGGGCCGTCACATACTGCACGTACTGGTTCCACAGACTCGAGCTCAGACACACGCTCGCGACGGCTCTCTCCATCAAACACACCACATACCGGTCGGCATCCTCTGGTGAGGCCATCAGCGGCGCGAGCTTGGACTGCGCAAACCGCACATACTGAGTCCACACTCTCTCCGGAATCTCAACCTGTTCACTGGATCCGAACACCGTGCCGGCTAGCGCCGCGTCGAGCCGCGCTTCAAACTGGTTGAGTTTCTTGTACAAAACGCCGCCAAACACCTTCTGCTGCCGCTGCACTGCGTCGTTCATCGCGCGCGCGCGCTCGGCCGCGTCCCCAAGCGCGTTGTACTCGTTCCACGCGCGGAATTCCGACATCACCAGGTCGTTTTGCTGCAGCGGAAGCCGCATCTGGCGCACAAACAGCGCGCGCACGGCGGCTTCTTTGGCTTCATCGTCGCTGTCTAAATGCTCCATGGCGAGCTCCCGCGCGGTCTTCCACGCGTCATGTCCTTGAGTATAATGGCAACCGACCGTCGCCAGCGCGTGCTCGATGGCAGCTTCCACGGTGGACCACGTCACATGTTCCAGCTCGTGCTGGTACTCGGCCAGCAACTGGAGATGCTCGACCACCAACGCCACGGACCAGTAGTCGCGCTGCGCCTGCTCGTACAGCCGCAGCTTGGTCGCCGTGCTTTCCACACTGGCGATGTACTCGCTGTACATATCGGGCGTGAGCGGGAACGCGACGTGGAAGCGGCGGTAGAGCTCGGCGCGGACTTGGAGAAGCGCGCGCTGCGTGGCCGCTGGCACGTCCTGCGGCCACAGCGACGACAGATAGTACAGTGCGGTCGTGTAGGCTTCGTACGCGTACGCCTGCACGGTCAGCACGGGCTCTAGCGCGGCCACAAGCTCGGCCGGAACGGCGGCGTCTGAGCGCAGAGACGCGACCAAGGCGACGCCGGCCGCGGGCGATGACTCGGCTTCTAGATCGTCTTCGAGGCTCTCGACGGCAACCACGCGTGGTGCAAGAGACGGGTCAGATGATAAGCTCGCTTCCAGCGCGTTGTCTTCCTCATCGGAGGAGAAATCGGACGACGAAGACTCCGAGTCGCCGCGCATATTCGGTGGTTGGTGATCTTTTCTTCCGACTGTGTTGTGGCGAGTTGTCAGTGGGTGCAACCCCCTTCTTATGGAATATCTGATATAAACAGGTTTCTACCTCACTCATACATTTCTAACGTTTCTGCTTGAATGCTACCGTATCTATCGCCAGGTGTCTCCAAAATTGAAACAATGGCGGATGGGAATGAAGCCGACGAGTGGGACGAATGGGGCGACGAGGTCGGCGCTTCTAGCCCGCAGACGACGACACCCGCTGCACCACTGACACCACTAGCACCTCCTTCGTCTCCACCTGTGTCTGGCGGTTCGAACGCGGCGTCCGCGGCCCCTGAGAGCCACGAGAAGCCGCCAAACCAGCAGCGTGAGCTCCTCGACTGGAGGTGGGATCTACACGAGATCGACGCTGATCTGGCGGTGCTGCCGCCCTCTCATGACTGGACGCTTTCTGGCCAATCACAAGAGGGCGACGCGCTGTGTAAACTCGCGGCGCTCGCTGGTCCAACGCGCGCGCGGCTGCTCGAGCTGGGCGAGCGCACGCGCGCCATGCGCTCGCAGGCGCTGGTTGCCCAGTGGAACCTCATGCAGCTCCAGCAGAGTCTACAGACGCACCATGCCGATGAAGCGGATCTATCATCGTTGGATCGGGAACTTCGCGGGTTGGCCGGTGACTGGGGCGTTGGCGTGGACCAAGAACGCGCCAACGAAGTTTCGCACCAGCAGTTGCACGAGATGTCCAACATGCTGCAGCACGCGCTCGACGCCTGTGGCGACGACGGCGACGTCACGCCGTTCCAACAGGCCATCGAGCAGCTGTTTGGTTCGCTCCCGGACCAGCGGTTGGTCGTGCCGACCTCGTGGATCCGCGCAGCGACCGACCCGACGACCACCGACAAGCCGTCCGTGCTTGATTCTACGTCGTACTTGCAGCGCCTCGTCTCGCTGTGCGACGCCGACGAGCGCGTGCAGCGCTGCGTGGCCGCGCCGAGCGTGGCGCAGACGCTTCAGGACACGAAAGACGTCCAGCGCGACGAGCTCGTAGTGAACGGCGAGCACGTGGTGGGCCGCGTCGGCTACGACCACGCGGTCGGGAGGATCGAGAGCCAACTCCGCCAGGTGATCGCGCGCACGGCACCGCCGTCTGTGGACGACGACACCACGCTCCGTCGCGTGGCGCAGCAAGTGCTCACTGTACGTCAAACTGACCCTTTATCGCGGCTGGCCTGGGGGTGGTATCGCAGACTGACACGGTTGTATGTGGACACAGGCTTGCAATCGCACCGAGTCGGGCGGCGCCTCGTACGAGATCCTGAGCCAGTTCGTGTCCAACCACGCGATGGACCACGTGCTGATCCGCCCGGCGTCGGCCAAGGCGCCTCCACTGGAGATCCAGTGCGACGTTGGCGCGTTCAACGACCAGGACGGTGCCTGGTGCTTTGGGCTGCGCGTGGCCGTGGCCGCCGTGACGTGGTACTGCATCTGCGAGGTGAACGACCCGACCCACGAGTTCTACGACGTGAAGACAACATATGCCAACCGCCTCGCGTTCTCGCTTGGTCGGTCGGCACTGTCGCCCAGCGATCTCATGCGGCGTGACGGGGGCAGCGTCACCATTACGCTGGGACTCGACGACGAGCCGCGAGCAGGGTCAGGCACTGGCGATGGACCGGTCGAGCACGAGAGTGTTGACTAAAACTCGCTCATGTAAGCAGGCTCAAGCGAGACGCCGGGCGACACTACGGAATTGGATATTTACGTCACGTTTACGTGGAGTTTGCGTTTTTGTCGGTGGTGTGGTTGGTTTCTTGTGCTTTGGGTTCCCAGTCTAAAGTTGCGAATCGTATTACAGACTACTCAAACTCTACTAAAGGATGCACACGCCGTCGCCGTTGGGCGTCAGCATGACGATGCTCGAGAAGCGCGTGCCCAACGGGTCGTCGTACACGCTCGGCGTAGAGCCGCGCGGGTCAATCGACGACGCCGCGACCGTGCGGGTCTCCGAGTCGTCCACGTCGTTCCGTCGGCGCATGTACACGCCGATCACCACCATCGAGGCCACGCCGGCAAAGCCAACGAACGCCGCGGCGGTGTAGAACGTGGTGCCCGATCCGCCCGACACGTCGCGCGCCACCTTGGAGTTGGCCTCCTTGATCGCGAGCTCGGCCTGAGCCTCCGGGGAGAGCGAAGACGCCGCCGGCGCCGGTGTTGCCGCTGGAATCGAGGCCGGCGCCGGCGTTGGCACGCGCACGTAGGTACGCGTCGGCGTCGGCGACGGCACAATGCCCGCCGAGCCATCGCCCACCGAGGCGTCGTCGTCGGTCGCGCTGCTGTGGGAGCCAGGGAAGCGGATGTCGTCGTCGTCCGTGTTCGAGCCGGCGTGGCTCGCGGCAGCGGCCGAGCCGTCGTACATGACGCCAGGGAGAATCACAGGAGCGGTGGTCGGCGCCTCGGTGGTCGGTTCCGGGGTGGGTGCCTCCGTGGTCGGCGGAGGCGTGGTCGGCGGAGGCGTGGTTGGCGTAGGCGTGGTCGGCGTAGGCGTGGTCGGCGGACGCATGGTCGGTTCGGGCGTCGGCGCTTCCGTCGGCGCAAAAGTCGTCGGCAAGATCGGCTCGGCAGGCGCCGCGACGGTCGCCGCCAGATCCGAGATGGGCGCGGAGACGTCGCCGAGCGCCTTTCCCAGATCCGTGACCGCGCCGCTGAGCCCGAGCCCGTCGTCGCTGCGCATCTCGCCGGCCTCGTTCGAGGCTGACTGCTGGGTCTTGCCGTTGGCCTGGAATTTCATGGACCGGCTGCTGGTGGCCACGCCAAAGTGCTGCTCGAAGTCGTCGCCCGTGGCCGTCGGCACGTCGAACATCATGAAGTAGAACGGCGAGGATGTCGCGGTCTGCGCGGCCCAATCCGCGAACGCGCTGTAGTACTTGGCGGCGTTGTCAAGGGACGGCATGTTGCCGTTGGGCGCGGAAGAGCCCTGCGACGGCCACCCCGTCTCCGTGAGCCGGGCCTTGCCGCCGTACCTGCTGGCCATCTGCGCCCACTGGCGGTTGAGCGCGCCCTTCATGTCGCTGGTGCCGCCGTTGGTGAAGAACGGGTAGATGTTGGCGCCGACCACGTCACAGGCGGCCGCGACCTTGGCGGCATCGCCCGCGTTGAGCCACTCTTCCAGGCGTTGGACCGTGCCAACAGGCACGTTGGCGCCGGCCGTGCCCTGGAGCGCGCGCTTGACGCGGCTGATGACCTCGACCAGGCGGTCGCCCGACACCGAGCCAAACCTGCCGTGCTGGAGGTTCTCGTTGCCGGCGTAGATGGCCAGCACGCTGTCCGGGGAAAACTTGGCGGCAGCGATCGCGGCCTGGATGTCGCTCTCCAGGTACGCATACTCGCCGCCGTTAGTGCCCACCATCTGGATGCCGATGGCCACTTTGATGCCGGCGGCGCGCGCGGCGTGGACCACGTTGTGGCCGAAGAACTGCGCGTGGTAGGTGCGCACGGCCTCGAAGCCCTGGCTCGCGATGGTCTTGAAGTCGCGCTCCAGAAGCGACGCCACGCCTGAGGACGAGTAGTCGGGCGAGTAGAACGGCGAGTAGCAGACGCCCGCGGCGTTGGCCGTGTGCGCCACCAGCACCAGCGCCGTCAGCGCGAGCGCGAGGAGGCGGAACATGGCGGATGGAAAGCGCGAGAGAGGGGAGGGGCGCGACGGGGTATATAACGAGCGAGCAAGACGATGCGTGTGGGGTGGGAGGAGATACACACACACGCACTGACACTCGACGTCGTTGGGGTATTGTCCGGGATTCCTGGCGGAAGTGGAAATGGTGCCACCAGTATGTGATGGCATGAAAGGGGAACCAACGCCAGTCACAGTGCTGGCAGGCACACAATCACACGCCAATACGGGGTAGGGGAGGTATTGCTGACATTACACCTAACCGCATCTGGCGAGAGAGTCAGAATGTGCGGTTAGATCAGTGCATTTGTGAACTTAAAAACGAATGTATTGAGAGAAATGGTTGAAGGTGAATGGAAGAGTCGGCTATTAGAGAGCATGGTGTCACGTTCTGCCCGCAGAGGCTCCGATCCGTCGCGAAAGGATCCAAGTGGCCATGATATGAATCGTAGGTACTACTACTAGGGCCATCGTGGAAGAATCGTTCCGCGGCAGCCTAATTTGGTCGAGCGTGTTGCTGTCGTGAGCGCTCCAGCTGGAAATGAAGCAAGTTTCCACATAGCGAAGCGAACAATCGGATGAGCATTGCTTCGGCTCAAATTCTTGATGCCTGCTTGCCACAACAATCCAGTCGTTTTGTATAGAGATTGCTAGACCACAGCTGCTTGGCATCTAACAACCTTGGTGGCTCAACGAACTAGACAAAAAAGCGCGTCGTCGCTCTCTGTTGTCAACAGGCGCCAACGCTGTTGGTCCCAAACCCAACCCGTCCAATCGCGACTGTCAAATCGTCAGACGCGGTCCAGAATAACGAGCAGAAAATTAGAAAATCGGATAGTCCCCGTTTTTGCTCACGTGGGATAGAAAAGCCAGGATCCGGTCGTGCAATTGTGAAGACAGTTTTGCAATTCCTTTCGGTTCATACCGCGGTTACAAACAAACCTCAATAGCACGATCCCTCTATTGTATGGTACCCTAAAACACTGTGGGAGGCGAAACGACGCGAGAGCTGGCTGAAGCCATTGGGTGCTTTCGCCACGCCGGCGCATGGAACGTTCTTCACTGAGATAGATTGCACCCTGATACAACCGCCTCGCTCACTACCGCCATACATTCACACTAGATCTCTCTAGTGCGAGCACCACGGCGGTTCCGCTTTCTCTGGCCACTCCACGCTCGAGAGCGAGCCGCTTTCTAAACGGCCCCGCTAGACGTTCGCCGAACAGTGCCACCACTAGAGCAGAAGACACGTCCCTGGCTCTCGCTGGGGGTTCCAACCGGTTCCAGGCAATAGAGAGACATCAATGGCTCATCCACTATCCGTCCATTGCGAAATTTGCCATCCAGGCTCCCACCTGGATACTCAACGCTCGCAATGGTCAAGTCGACCTTCGCCTCGTTTGCGCTCCTGGCGGCCTGCGCGCGCGCCACTTCCGACGGCGTGGTCGACTTTGCCAGCATCTGCGGGCTCGTGGCGCCCAGCGACAGCATGGTCGACTTTGCGTTCGCCGACGGCTCCAAAGTGCTCAAAGACGGCGACATCGCGACGGCGTCGCTCTCGCTCCACCACGACTACTACGACAACCCACCGACGTCCGTGTCGATCGATGCGCCGGGCGTCCAATGCGGCCGCTCGACATTTCTGTTCGACAAGAACGATCCTTCCACGTTCGACCAGAGCGTTACGTGCCGCACGGACGGCGGAGCTTCCACCCCCGCGAAAGACGGCTCGCTGGTCGACATTGCGATGGTGTTTGACATTGAGACCATGTCGCTGGACGCGGCACTCCAGGAGACCATCCACAAGGTGTGCCTTAAGATGTTGCTTCAGCGTGAGCTTGGCGCGTCGGGCTCGGGCGGTGGCACGGGCGACCCGCACTTGACCACGTTCGACCGCGTCAACTACGACTTCCAGAAGCCGGGCGTCTTCCGGCTCTTTGAGTCGCGCAACCTGCAGGTCCAGATCTTCCAGGAAAAGTGCACACCCGTCGCCTTTCGCGGCGAGCGAGCTCCAAGCTGCTACCAAGGCGCCGCGGTCGCATTCGCCGGCTCGGTGGCCAAGTTTTTCGTCCAGAACGGGAAGATTCAACTGGGCAAAGGCACGAGCAGCCTCGACTGGCTGTCGATCGCCAAACTCAAGGGCAAGACCGACGGCTACCGCGTGTTTGCCACGGCCGACCAGGCCAGCTACGTGGACGTGACGCTCGGCACGTGGATCAACAGCTACCCGTACCTCAACATCGCCGTCAAGATGTCGCCGTTCTTCAAAGACCCGAGCGTGCGCGGCCTGCTGGGTAACTGGAACGGCAACCCGAGCGACGACCTGCGCGACAACAACCAATTGGAGACGCTCCACGGCGTTGGCTTGGAAGACAATCTCTTCACGTGCGTTGGCGATTCGTGCGCCAAGTTCTTGCAGCCGGCGTCTCTCAAAGACGACATAGCGCACGCGCTGTCCAGCAACATGACCATGCTCCACCAGAGCTACATGAACATCGACGCGACGACCATCCCGCTGCGGGCGTTCCACCCAGCGCTCGTCCCGTTCGCCAAGAAGCGTACGTTGCGTGGAATGGGCGACGACTCATCGAGCGCGGGCGTCGTCCACGCCGCCGGCAGTAGCAACGACACTGTGACGTTCCCACCGACCGCGGAGGCCAAGTCGCCGCCGCTCGTTGACGTTGACGTGACGAAGCGCGCGGTCGAGCTGTGCTCGCAGGTCGTGGGCCAGATCGCCACGTGTGACAAGTACGTGAGCAACCGCGTGTTCTACGTGGAGACCGTGTGCATCGGCGACGCCGTGCTACTGAACGACCTCTCGGTCGTGGACGGCACCAAGATCAACTACCTACGCGAGTGCCGTCGCGAGATCGACAGCCGCATCGACGCCAACTTGGCTGGCGCCGAAGAGATGCACACGATGCTCGCGGACCGTCTCGCGCTTGGGTTCGGCGATCTCTCGACCTGTGACAACAACTGCTCGGGCCGCGGCACTTGCCTTGCCGCTGGCTGCAAGTGCGAGAACGGATACACGGGCATTGCCTGTGACCTCGCCATCTAAAAACCGAACACTCCAAGGAAGAGATGACGTCTGCCTCGTAGATGTATGTTGTGTAGCTTTTCAATGACCACTATTGATGGAAAAGAACACGTTTTCGCTTGACCTTTCAATGTGCTGTCCTAATTTGAAAGGCAGTATTGGGCATGGAACGGTCGGATCGGATTTGCGATTCGACCGTTTTATGCACCTATCGATACGTAGGGAGTTCTTTTGTGCCCAAAAACAATCCTTTCGAGTCCTCACTTTACTAAACTCGGCTTTACAAAAAATATCCAGACAGCTATCATGGCAGAAGCAATTCTGTTCTTTGGATATAAACTTGTAGAAGAGACTCTGGATTCTGGATATAAAACGAGGATCCAGAGTCTAGAGTCTCTTCAATCCAGGGCCTCTTCTGCACAAAATTGAAGAGACGCTGGATTCTGGACTCTGGATACAAAATTTCTATGAGACTGGAATTTGGACATAGAATCTGTGTCAGAACAGGAAATGAGGTAATTCTGTGATTGTGATGAATATGTCGCGCATTCTACATGGCATATTCATCATGCTTACATCTAAAGACGAAAAACAAAGCTCATTTCCCAGAGATGAGCTCTGAAAAACTCTTTTACCCGGTGAATGTTGCACCAGTCAGCATTCAGTAGGTCGATGGTACTATTTAAATAAGACAGGATTGGTTATATAATCTGTTCCCTCGAAATATGCTACATTCACTCACCAAAAAAAAAACTGAATCGGGGATTCCTTTTGATCGAGTACTGTAGACTATTCAGTACCTGCAACAATATGGCGGACGCAGGGGCCAGTAGTCAGGTCTTCCATTCAGCCGCCCGCTCTGGCCACGAACGAGGCCATCCCCAGGCACCTCCCGAGTAACTTCATTGACTGGAAGTATTTTCATCTCGCAGCCACGTAGCTTGGTTGGATAAGCAACAGCCGGCTATAGAACTCGATCCAGAGATCAATATTATTCACTTCACGTTCGTGACGAACGAAACGACCTGCATCAACGGTAGTTTCCCAAAAGGAAAAATGTCTAGTCGGCCTGGTTCGACACCTGCACCATGGACTCGGCGCCATTCCGGCCCGAACTCGCCTCGACCAGTGGAGGTAAAGCCTCCCTCGCTGGCGGAAGCGGCTCGAACAGAGCTACGAGTGGCACCTGGGCTGTATCAAGCACCGGCTCGGTCGCGGCGATCGCGGCGTCCACATCGATCGGTGTTCCACCTTCAACTGCAATAGGCGTCATCACTGCAGCCGACGCAGCAGCTTTCAGTCGCTTGGCCGCGGTCACGATCTCGGCGACGGCCAGTCGGTACTTGCTGTTGGCTTCGATCGCGTAGCTCTTGACTGGCGCCTGCATGGCCTCCCACGTGCGCATGGGCTCCCCGGGCGACCGCCGGATGCCGTGCTGTACGGTCTCTTCCTGCCACAGCCGGATGAGCTCGTCGTTGTTGTTCTTCTGGAATCCAAGCTTCTTGTCGGGCGAGAACCGCCTTGGGACAGTCTTGCGGAAAAAGTCGGTAAACTCGGGGATGATCACATCAGCGGCACGCGGCGTCGGCGCCATGATCGCAACGACACTCGCACTGGATTGCACGAGGTCTGGTGACACCATACGAACCGAGGAGACCTCGGCTGGCGTGATCGTCCATGGCTGACGATCTGCTGCCGCCTGTGTGGTCACTGAGGCATCCACTATAGCTGGATTCACTGTAGCGGCCGGGTTATCCGCTGATACCGGCGTCGCCGCCACGTGCACCTTGGCGCTGCTGGCCTTGGCTCTCGCCTTGCGTCTGCGCTTCCGTTTGGCCGCTCGGTACCGTTCCTTGATCTTCCTCCAGAGCGCGCCGACGATGACACCCAGCGTTCGCTTGAGAATCGGCCACAGCAGCTGCGCCACGACCGTCGACATCAGCAGCAAAACCACGAGAAGCGCGAAAAGCAGGAACACGACCATCACGTTCGTGCGCACCACCTTGACGACCAAGCCGTACTCGCCGAAGATGTCGATCTTGGCCGCTTGCTGGTAGAGCTCGTCGTACAGCTCGCTCGAACTCACGGCGGTGCCGTTCGCTTCCGTGACTTGGACGTTGAGCAAGTCGAGTGCGGCGTTCAAGTCGATGGTCGTCGCCTTCATCAGGTCTTTGTTGCCGTACATCCACGTGGAGAAGGCCAAGTGGAGCACCAGCGTCCAGGGCAGCACCGCCAGCGCCGTCTCGCCCAGCTCTTCGTCGTACGCCGTCTTGACGCTGTAGAGCCGGATGATCGAGAGCTTGTCGAACCAGAACGTGCCGAACGCCGTGAGCGAGGCGATAAACAGCAACACCGGCGAGCCGCCGCAGAACACCATCGTCACGAACAGCGAGTTGAGCACCATCGGATAGCGGATCGAGATGTCGAACTCAGGCCCTGCGTACAGTTTGTTCATTTGCACCTGCGTTCGAAGCTTGCGTCGCTTGAGACAGCGCGTGAGCGGCCCCACCACAAACATCTGGATGAACAGGATCATCTGCGGTACGAACGCGTTGATGAGCATGGTCATGGTGATGCCCATGCCCACGCTCGGGTACCAGTCGCGCTCGAAGTCGTTGTACTTGCCCTGGAAGAGCTCCCCCAACAACGGGAAGCCTTTCAGTCCGAGCGCGGCGTTCACCACCAGCACGATGACGGCCGTGTTCAGAAACTGGGCGCTGAACATCTTGATGGCGATCGCCGACGCTTTCGCCGACTCGCTCGAATGGGCTTCAAATTTCGCGAACGCGCGCAAAATCGCCTTGAGCAGCATGTTCACAATGACGACGATGCCCGCGGCCAAGTACATGAACACGTTGCGCGAGACGTACCCCGTGATGAACGACTGGCACGGCTCCATCTCTTTCCACAGCCTTTGCGGGCCGTTGAAAATACCATACGCTTTGATACTTTCCGCGACGGCGTCTTTGCAGAGACAGAACAGAATGTTGGACTCTGGATAGGCCTCACACTTCTCGCCAACGTCCAGCAGGTCTTGATCAAAGCACGGGATGGTGTTGCATGTGGTGTTTGCGTTCTCGGCGATGCAAGTATCCGTGCACCGCGTCGACGTCGCGTACGTCTTGGCCGAGTGGTTCACATGGAGCTCGTTCACGATCCCATTATCGTAGGCGATGTGGTATCTCGTCGCCCCGGTAGCGTCAGGCGTGCAGGTCTTGTTGGCGTTCCATTTGAGACGCCACTTGACGTCGCTGTCACCATAGAACGAGTCGTTCCCGTAGAAGACCAGCGGAAGCGTATGGTCGCAGAAGCCGGCATTCACCATTTTTTTCTTCATCTCTGCCTGCGCTGACTGCGCACCGGAGATAATACCGCACGAGAGCAGAAGTAGCAGAAACGTGACGAAAGTGGTGAGTGAGCGACGATAGAGACGGCCCCGATCAGTGACTTCGAGGTTCTCCCATAAGATGTTGGACGGCTCCGGGGCCGGGCGGACAATCAAAGGGTGCTTGCCGTCGCGGAAACGGAGACCTTTGGGCTGGAATCGCCGCGCGAGCCACCGCGTGGACGCGCGATAGTCTTGGAGACAGCGCCGGCGCGATTCCACGTTGTTAAACACTACGAACGCGCACTCACACGCCTCCCAGTTGAACGCATGTTCGTTCAGATTCGGTTTCTTCGGTTTCTTGAGCTTGGCGGGGGCGCCTCCGTCCACAGACACGTCCACAGACACAGCTGACTTCCCTTGCTTGAGTACTTTGATCCTGCTCGTCTTCTTCTCCAACTTGACGTTAAGCAGCTCGAGCTTCTTGTTCGCCTCTAGCAGCAGCCTCTCGTCGCTCTTTTTGAACGCCTTCTTACCAGTCGGTGGCGCCTCCTTTTTTTCTTCTTGAAGCACGTTGATCAGCTCTTGTGTCTCGGCTATGCTCCGCGTCAGCGCCTCCATCGACAAAAACGTCATGAGCAGCCCGCCCGTCGGATGACCAATGCTCACTTCCGCAACCCACGTGTTTAAATACAATTCCTTGGTGACGCTCGTCGTCGCGGCCAGGTGGTCAAGGTTTTGCACCGTCGACCGGTTGGCAGCGTTTCGTGATGTCGACACCTTGACTTTGCGCCGTCGTCCCCAGCAGCAGCCCAGCCAGAGCGGATGGTACTCCTCACTCTTGGTAAGATCGTATTGCGAGTTGAAGTGCTCCAGAATCTCCGCCTCGGTCGCGTCCGGTGGGAGCCCGCGCACGAAAACGGCATACTTGGCGGGCGTGAGATTCTCGTTCATGTGCGCGTCGATGGCCTTGCGCGCGTTGTATCGATACAGCACGAAAAAGCAGAAGAACACGAGCGAGTAGCAGACGTCGCTGACCGTGATGATCCACGAGACCGTCACTGGGTCCGTCGTGAACGGCGTGTCGACTGTCGTCCAGTTACAGTCGATGTAGCCTTTCGGCAAGCACGCATTCTGGTCCGTCATCGTATCCGGATTCACCCCTTGGTTTCCAAGCGACGAGTACGCGAGCGACAGCGGATCGACCATGCTCTCACTCACGCCGTTGCCCGATAGATTCACGATGATCGCGGGCATCGAGACGATGCCCATGATCAGAAACGTGATGCCCAAGTACTTGGTCAGCATGAAGTAGAGCTGCATGCCGATGCCGAGCGAGCCAATGTCATTCATGTCCGCGTCAAAGACCGACTTGTTGCCGCCCGCGAGCCGATCCATTTTGGACAGCGCGATCGCCCGCTTGGCCATGGCTCGGTAGTCCCTGCTGCTCACATGCGGGGCCTCGGCTGAGACAGCTAGCTTGCCTGGTGACGGCGGTTCGGCAGGCGTAGGTGCTGAAGAGAGAACAATTCCTGGTGCGTGCTCGACTGCTGGCTGGCGTGGTGAGCCGGGCGTTGTTTGTGGCCGAGGGGAGATGACTGCTCGCTGGGGTTGAGGCGACGCCGCTGTCGATTGAGGTCGAGGAGAAGCCACTACTGGCTGATGCTGGGGAGAGGCTGAGACTAAGGCATTCGGCGGCGCTGGCGGGGCTCTGGGCGAGACGACCGGACTTTTGGAGACGTTTGCTGCGACTTCCAGCGGGGGCAGTGACCGCGCAGACGGTGGAGGCGTCTTGGGCTTCTCGATGGCACCGTTCACTGGGTCATCGGGTACAATTAGCGTCGGCAGCGAGCCGAGCGACGCGTCGATCAGCGCCGCCTCCCCGCCGTGTGAACTCTGCGCCATGGCTTCTGGGATGTGGGTAGCACCACTGATCGTGGGTGGCTTGCGAGTTTGTGTAAGAGGAGTAGCTTGTGCAACCGACGACCGTTTGGAGAAAAGCTCCAGTGGAACGAACGCCACAACGTACCGTCCCATGCGCTATCGTGTCAATCCGCAGCTATTGACTCTTTATAGGATATGCTAAAGATGGAAAACGCAAATCATTCGAAAACCGGCTCCCACAGAATACAGTCAGAGAATACACGGTAGATTTCAACGGGCAGCCCTACGCTGTGACGGCCTCGTGCTGCAGCGACTCGTACACGTTCGACGTGGTGAGCAATTGCATCTCAAACGGCACGCTCGCTTGATCGGCCGCTGTTTTGGCGTGATGGAGCTGAACGTTGCCATTGTTGGCGAGCTGCAGTGACGCGAGGAACATGCGACACACTTCATACTGGTTCAGCCCACCGACCACCTCACCAAACGGAACAGCCTCCACGTCTTCGACCCTCGCATCGTCCAAGTCTTCATATTCGTCCTTGCGCTTTCGCCGCTTGGAGTTGTTCTTGGTCTTGGTCGTTCCGCTCGACGTCTTCAAGTGATCCAGGATATCTCGACCGTACTTGTGAATATCAAATGGCGGATGCGCGTCTTGCTCGCGGAGGATCGGACTGAGCTTTTCTTGCCAGTCATTGATTTGGCGAGTGAGGTCGGTCTCGCGCATGTACTTTTCCGTACCCTTCATAAACTCCTCCAGGTGCTGGCGGCAGATCTCTTCGTAACTGAGCGCTCGCTCGCCATCCTGCTCGACCATTGGCTGCCCAAAACCATTGCTTTTAAGCGCCACCGAGTTTTCAAGTAACGAATAGCCTGACGCATTCTGGCCCCAGTCGTCGTCGCCACCTTCATAGTCCACGCCGTTGTCCATGTCGCCATCGTCGTCATCATCGTCGTCGACGCCGTCAACCTCATGGACCTCTGGGTTGGTCAAAAAGGCGTCGTTCATGCCGAGGCCTTTGCTGTTGGCCGTCATCGCGTGCATCTGCTCATCCTCTTCCTCCTCCGCCTGCTCTTGCAGCAAAATGGCGTTCGCGCTTTGCTCCTCGGAGGCCACGCACTTGCGCATCATGCTCTTCCACTTGGTCTCGAGCCGCCACAACGCGTCGCAGGTTGTCATCAGGCACGGCGCGTTGCAGTATTTTTTCTTGAATTTCGTCTCGAGTGCGCGGTCGTCCAGGTCGTTCCACACCCACGTGGACCACTGCGGGCGGTTGGCACTCCGCAGGAACCGTTCTTTGAACGCCGGGTCGTCCACGCCGTCCATCTCGTCTTCGTCCATACCCTGGGCCTTTTTCGTCTTGTTGGCGAGCAGCTTCTTGGCACCGCGAACTGGATACGAGCGCCCTTTACGGAACGGACGAACCGTCGACTTGGTCGCGTCGTACGCGTCTAACGGCGCCCACGGGTCTTTGACATCGGGAACTGTGACCATCCGCGTGGCAGTTCGCACCAACTTGGGTGTCGTGCTGGTCGTACCGCCTTCCGCCATGTCGTCGTGAACGAACGGCTCGGGCTTGATCGGCGCCGCGAAAATGTCCTCCATCCCGTCGACATCTCGCTGCTCGGTCAGTTCGTTGTGGTCGTCATCGGCGCCGTCATCTCCGCCGCCATAGTCGTACCCAGCATCCTCCATCGGCTCGTTGTCATCCTCGTCGTCGTGGTCGTGGTCTTGGTTGTTGTTCCCGTAGCGGTCGCTGCTGGTCGATGTGTCGAGCGGATCAAAGTTCAGCTTGGCCATGGGCGTGTGCTGCAGCCGCGGGCTCGCGACCTGCGAGAACCCGAGTGGCTCGCTCTCGTCCTGCAGATACTTTTTGCTAGCCTCGTCCAGGAGCAGGACGCCGCTCGGGTGGAGGTGGCACGACAGCAGCTTGAACGTCTCTCCATGGTCGCGCTCGTCGGGCACCAACGAGCTCATCAGTGCAATTGACGCTCTACGTAATAGATCATTCCAGGATCATTAGTCGTGTGAAAATCCCCCCTTTCCTTCACGGTGATTTTTTACAGCACGCACTGGATGTTGTTCTTGGTCTTGGTGAGATCATGGCGCTGGCCGGGGCGGCGGCCGGCAGAACTGTTCTGGGCCTGCGCTACTGGCTTGCGCAGCGTGATATTCCGCGCCTCCTCGAGCTCGTCGTAGAGCGGCAGCGGGTTGGCAAACACGTCCAGCGCCTGGCGCTTGCGCTTCTTCTTCTTGTGGTTTCCGTCTCCACCGTCGTCGTCGCCCTCACCACCAGCCACGTCGTCGTCGTCATCACTGTCGTCGTCATCTCCATACGCGTCGCCGTCGCCGCCGGCGCCGCCCTGCTGCTTGGAGAGATGCGCCAGCGTCTGGAACACCAGCGCGTACAAGTACTCGACCTTGCGGCTGTAGATCATGCTGGTACCCTGGATCAACAGCGCGGCCTCGGCAAAGTTCATGAGCTGGAAGCTCTTGCTGCTGGCGGCGGTGGGAGCGCCATCCTGGTCGAACGCGATCGAAAGGTGCTCGAGCTCGTCCAGGTACTCTTCCAGCTCCTGCGCCAGGTCAATGTTCCAGTTCTTGCTCAGATCTCTGGATAGAGAACATTCCACACGCTTTGAGAACCGCAGGTCCGTATCTAGAGAGAGAGCGGTAGGTGATGGGCATAGCGAGGACGCACCGAATGGGCTGCAGCAAGTGCTGGAAGCGCGAACTCTCGCTGCTCATGGCGGGCGACTCGTCGTTTCCTGTGGAAGTTGGATGTTGGCGCCAAAACTGGACTTTTTTGAAAAACGGCAGAGGTCGCACGAAGGTCACATCAAGGGTTAGTGCAACATCGTTAAACCGGTTTGCAACTGGTAGTGAAGCTGTGGCCTGTTTAAAATGGCTACATGTTGCCCTAGATTAGGACCAGCGCGACATAGAGCACTTGGAAGCACCATCACTCTTATTGCACCTTATATTCGAGGTTGTGAAGGAAAAGCCCTGCCCTTTGTTGTTCCAGAGCCCAAGTTCTCTCTCTCTGTTGGAACACGGAGGCGGTCTAAAAAGTCTAAAAACTGCACTCACCACTTCCAGCACACACACCAGAGGCAAGATGGCGGACGGCAGCAAAGCGCGCGAAGTCAAGGTGGTGCTGCTGGGCGACACGGGTGTGGGCAAGTCCTCGCTCGTGCTGCGGTTCGTGACCAACAACTTCCGTCCGTACTCGGAGTCGACCATCGGCGCGTCGTTCATGTCCAAGATGATCGTCGTCAATGACACGCCGATCAAGTACCAGATCTGGGATACCGCCGGCCAGGAGAAGGTCCGTTCGTGGAGTGCTCGTTGCCCACGACGGGTCTACAATGCGTCTAACCGTTTGCTTGGTGGCGTATGCTTTGGTCCAAAACTAACCAGTACCATAGTCTGGCCCCAATGTACTATCGCGGCGCGGCTGCGGCAATCGTGGTGTATGATATCACGCGCAAGGTTAGTTCAGTCTGTCTGTCAGCGCACTGGTCTATCGGTTGAATCCCAGCCCAACTGATATATCTCGTATGGTTCTCTATAGCAATCCCTACAGACGCTCAAGAACTGGGTCAAGGAGCTCAAGCAGCTCGGCCCAGACAACATTGTGATCGCAATCGCCGGCAACAAGAGCGATCTCGGCGAGAAGCGGGTGCGTCTATATAGTTTAGGCCGGTTAGCCGCTCCACTGTTTAGATGGTCCGGCACTGATAGAAATTTGTGACGTGTGAGCGCAGGAAGTGCCGGCGTCGCAGGCAAGAGCCTACGCCGAGGAGATCGGCGCGCTGTTCATCGAGACGAGTGCAAAAGAAGACACAAACGTCTCGGATCTGTTCATCCAGATCAGCCAGGCGCTGCCCACGGCGCACACGGAGAGCAACGCGCTGCCGGAGATTGTGGACCCGTATGGCGGCGGCAAGAAGAAGAGTGGCTGCTGCTAAGCGCACGAAGCGAAGACCAGCGCGCTTTGTATCCCCGCAGATCAGCCTCTCTGTTTTTTCTTCTCTTCTTCTTCTTGATTCTCTTCATTCGTAAACCAATCACTACAGAAAACAAGCGTAAGTCACGCGTAGCGTTTTATTCTTTTTTGCCTTTTGGATGTGACGTCAAGGATCATGGATTTTCTTGATTGATTTGCATGTCACCAGTCGCGCAGCTGGCGCTTGATGTCACGTTCGTCCTCGCGCTTGCGCGTGTCCACTTTGTTGGCTTTAAAACACTGCGCCATGATCACTTTGATCCATCCTGTGCTGCCGACTTCTGCTCGTATGGGTATCTACAGACCAACATCAAGACAATCAGTCAACAGCCATCGCTCAGCGCGTTCAACACTACAACAAAGGGGAACCGTACCAATTGAGCACTTGGTTGCTTCATAAACGATTCCATGCGCTTGAGTTCCGACTTGTTCGCGAGCAGCTTGCGCACACGCGTGGGTTCCGGTCGACCGATGAGTCCACTTCTCCACACTGTTTGTTCCACGACAATTTTTCGTCAAATCCACCGCATTCCCACACTCAACAACAACACAGGCCACTGAGCTCCTCACCTGGTATGTGCATCTGGTGGAGGAAGAGCTCGCCACGATAAAACTCACCAAATGCCGCAGATAAATCGCCGTTGCGGTCGCGCAGCGCCTTGACCTCGGAGGGCTTGAGCTCGATGCCCAGCGACCACTCCTTGTCCACCTGGAAATTCTTGGGCTGGAACTTGTTGTTGCGGATGAGCAGCCGGATAGGATAGTCGCGCAGGCCTCGCGACGCCACAGACCACACAGACGGCGCTAGTGTGAGGCCTTCTTGCTGCCGTTGCCCTGCTGCAGGGCGCGGTCGCAGCTGCGTCGCCGCCAAGCGCCACGCCGATTTCCGCAGCAGCTCCATGATTGCATGCTCTGCTCGCGAGTAGTATTCGCAACAAGAGCTCCAATACCCTCTTGAGTGCCATGTCACAAATAGCTCGTAAATATTTCTGTTGTAAATATAGTGATATGATTGGCTATTAACAGGTGTAAATACGCAAAACCGAACGACTGGTGCTGCTATGTGAAGCTCAAGCTCGCGCTTCAGCTTTTGCTCACTTTGAGAATCTAGTTATCCCACTCGAAGGTGGTCTAATGAGGCGTACTAGCTGCATGTATCGAACAGATCCGCGCGCCTGCCCAGTGATCGCCAATTCTCTAGAATTACACTGACTCTTTATGAAATGAGGAGAAAATCCACGTTGAGGGCTCGCGCTTCCCCCACGTACATTGGCTAGTCTAGATGATGATTGATCTGTGGAAATGACCCCCGCGACCGTAAATAGTGTACAGTACAGTACTCCGCCTTAGCATGTAGGCGCTGCTCTCTTGGTCCCACGTAGTAGTACGAAGTACTAGCTCGCGGTCGGCTTGATGTTCCACGCGCAGGACGACAGCCCCACGGCGAACGCCTGCACGGGCGCGAGGGGATAGCGAAAGTCGAGCGCGAACTTGGATTTCGAAAATTTGCCAAACTGCATCACCACGCGGTTCGTGTTGTTCGGGTCCGCAGGCACCGTGGACTCGCCGCCGCTAGCGCTGCTGCTGCCGCCACTACGCGTCGCCGCCGGGCCGATGGCCGGCTCGTCCTCGACCATCAGCATGAAGTTCTTGGCCGACGCCTCGCGGATGCGGCCGCCGTGGAACTTGAGCATGAGGCTGCTGACCTCGGGGCACCACACGGGCAGCTTGCTGCCGATCTTGATGCGGTCGCCCGTTGGCGCATCGAACGTGAACTTGTGCTGGCGGTTGTGCGGCGACGGCGAGGTCACGAGCTCGCGCTGGGGCGCCCCGCGTGGCGTGCCGCCGGACGGGGTCACGGCGCGGCTCACGCGCGGACACCACACGACGCGGGACCGGCGGTCCTCCATCACGGCCGGGATGACCACGTTGAAGCAGCGCATCTCCGAGCCGATCACGCCCGCGGCCTTGGTGTAGTGCGAGATGTCGGCCAGCAGCTGGCGGTCGGCGCCCTCGACCGCCGTGGTCGCGTCCTCGTGCGTGTTGCAGCACGAAAACGTGCTGAAGCTCATGTCGCAGCCTTCGCAGCCGCAGTTGTACAGCTTGAAGTTGTTGTCCGAGGCCTTACGCAGCACGGCGCAGTAGTGACCCGTCGGCTCGTCGCCTTCCGTGTCCGGGAAGTGCTCATACTGGGAAATGTAAAATGTGCCGCCGACCTGCTTGGCGCTGAGCAGGAACTGGTCATTGTTCCAGTACATCTTGTACTGCGTCTTGTTGACACGCTCGACTGTCGAGTAGGTCCACGACTTGGACTGCGTCGGGCTCAGACACTCCTCGGCGATGTACTCGCGCGCGTGGCCGCTCTCGAGCATGTCCATGTCTTGGAACTGGTCCTTGCGGATCGTACTGCCCCAGGTCTCGGACGTGGGCGAGCCGGCTTCCGACTTGCCGTCCGCGACCGTGAGTCGGTCCGTGATCAATTTGGTCGCCTTCTCCAGGAACGTGAGCGGGCTGCCGGTCTCCATGGCGCCAGCGGCGCTGCCCGAGCCCGCCGCTTGTGGCGTCTTGGAAAAATCGGTCGAGATCTGGAGATTGTTCTGGCGGCGCATGATGTCGGCCATTTTTTTTCGACTGGTCCTCAGGTATTGCTGGTTGGTGCCTTGCTGCGCTGATTGAATCCAAAGTGAAGACCGAGTGGGTGGGGCAAAGTCAGTCGTCCAGAAATCGCTCTCGATGGCAGAGTTCACGCAGTGCTTGAGTTCCAATCAAGTGCAGGCACACGTCCGTAGGCCCTGATCGCAGTCTCGCTGAGGCTCGAGCATCTTGTCGTACTGCTTCGTGACTTACCTGCTCGGCTGCTATCGATGGTTGACCAAGAATACCCCACACACAGCTCAGACCTGATCGGGTTCACCAACCTGGCTATTCTTACCTGACAATGCTCGGCATAAGACGCTTGAGGATCCATCCCGTTCCCCCGAAAATCACCCGAGTTTGTGTGGTCGACACTTTCACCCTGCTGTGGAAAAAGGCAAGCGAGACTCCAAAGACGAACCCGTTTTCATCCAATGATGGCACTTTTGTGTTTTTTCCTGACCAGAGATGCCCTTACTTCTTCTTGACCGGGCTTCCTTCTCTGCTGCTGCTGCTGCTGCTCTCCTTCCTAATGGTCTTCGGCTTGATGGGAGGTCTGGCCCGGGATGGTGTCTCTTCTTTCTCGAATAATATCGTGACGGGCTCTGTCGCAACGATGTCGGCCGAGATCGCATCATCAGCACCACAATCGGGAATTGGGATGGTCAGCCGTGACTTATCTGCAGCTTCACGTAGAAGACGCGCGGCCGCGATGATCTCCACCACAGCAAGGCGATACTTTCCGTTCATTTCAATCGCGTAGCTCTTCACAGGAGCCTGCATGGCCTCCCACGTGCGCATCTGCTCCCCCACCACGCGCTTGATGCCGCGGAAAGTATGCGGCTCGACCCAAATGCGGACGAGCTCGCCCTCAGCATTCCTTTGAAATCCTAAAAGCTTGTCTGGACGGAACGTGGGCTTCACTGACTTGCGGAAAACGTCTGTGTACTCGGGTAGAATCACTGGGGGAGCCGAGGCACCGGCACTCGACCTACGACTCGTTGTGTTCACCTGTAGAGAAGCAACAGACGGTGGTAGCGGTTTGCGGCGAGAAGCGCAGCAAGTATTGATCATCAGATCCCAGATCTTTACCAGCAACGGCCACACGAACCGCGCCCAGACCATCGATAGCAGCACACAAGCGACAGATCCCACAAAGAATAGGAAGATCAGCATCACGTTCGAGCGGACCACCTTGACCAAGAAGCCGTACTTGCCCAACACGTCTACTTGCGCAGCTTTCTCCAGATACGCGTTGTACAGCTCCTCCGTGTTGGCATCGCCGTATTGCTCGACCAGTGACTTCAATCCAATCCGCTTGAGCAGCCACGGCAAATCGATGGTCGTCGACTTCATGAGCTCCTTGTTGCCATACATCCAGGTCGAGAACGCCAAGTGCGCGACGAGCGTCCACGGAAGTAGAAGAAGAGCGAGTTGCCCCAACTCTTCGTCATAAGCCGTCTTGACACTGTACAAGTGAATGATCGACAATTTATCGAACCAGTACGTTCCAAACGCTGCGACAGCCGCAATGAACAGCAAGATCGGCGAACCGCCGCAGAACACCATCGTCACGAACAATGAGTTGAGCACCATGGGATAGCGGATGGAAATGTCGAAGTGGGGCCCTGCGTACAACTTGTCCATTTGCTTTTGTGATCGGATCGAGCGACGAGACAGCCGTCGACTGAGAGGCGCGATGATGAACATCTGCAAGCTCAGCAGGATCTGTGGTGTAAATGCGTTGATGAGCATGGTCGTCGTGATCCCCATGCCCACACTCGGGTACCAGTCACGTTCAAAGTCCCTGTACTTGCCCTTCAACAACTCCTTCAGAACGGGGATGGCAGAAAGACCAAGCGACGCATTCACGAGCACGACAATCACTGCAGTGTTCAAAAACTGGGAGAGAAACATCTTGAGCGCGATCGCAGTGGCCTTGGCCGATTCACTCGAGTGGCGTTCAAATGACGCAAAGCCGCGCAAAATGATGTTGAGGATCATGTTGACGATCACGACGACAGCCGCGGCCACGACAATGAACCCGTTTTTCGTCAGATAGTCTTTGATAAACCCGCGACAGGGCGTTACATCCTTCCACAACCGCTTGGCACCGTTCACGACGCCGTAGTCACTGATATGATTCGTGAGTTCGTTTGTGCAGAGACAATAGAGTACGTGGCTCGCCTGGTACGACTGGCAGTTTCCACCGTCGTCGACCAAATCCTGATCGAAGCACGGCATCGTGCTGCACAAGACATCAGCGGACTCGGAGATGCATGCATCAGTGCAACGCTTTGGGGGGTTGCTCGGATCTTGAACAGGCGCAGGATTGGTGATGTTGAGATGGTTGACGACTCCGTTGCTGTACGCGATGTAGTACTGCTCCTTGCCATCCGACCCCACTGGGCACTGCTTGTTCGGATACCACTGAAGATTCCACATGAGCCCTGAAGCGGCGTAGGTGTTGTCTCCATAAAATACCTCCGGTAATGAGCGATCACATAGCCCCGCCGGTGGCATCTTGGCCTTGAACTGCTGTTGAGCGGACTGAGCTCCAGAAATTATTGCAGCTGATACGAGCAGAAGCAAGAACGTGACGAAATTCGTCAGCGAGCGCCGGTAGAAGCGGCCGCGATTAGTCACTTCTAGGTTTTCCCACAGGATGTTAGACGGCTCGGGAGCTGGAGTCACAATCAGACGGTGCTCTCCATTTCTGAAGCGCAACGACGACGGCTGGAACTTGAACGGAAGCCATCGAGTCGACGCGCGGTAGTCTTGCAGACACCGGCGTCGAGACTCCAAGTTGTTGAACACGACGAAAGCACACTCGCACGCATCCCAGTTGAAAGCGGCATTGGTTGCTGTCGCTGCGCTCTTGGCCGCCTTAGCTGCTGCGGCGACTTTGGCCCGTGCTTTCTTCTTCTTGCTCTTTTTCGCTTCTTCCTCCGCAGCCAGACGCCTTTTCTCCGCCCTTTCCGCTTTTTTGATCGCGTCTGCTGCCTGCTTGAGCTCTTTGATCTTGCTCTTCTGTCGATCCAGTTTCTCCGTAAGCTTGTTTAGACGTTTCTTCGACGCCGCGAGGAGCTTCTCATCTCGTTTCTTGTAGGACGCCGGAGATACCGCCATCGTCACCTTTTTCTCTTGTTCCAAAATCGTGATCAACTCACGAGTCTCCGAGATACTCTGCGTGAGAGCTTCCATGGACAAGAAATTGCGCAGAAGACCACCCGTCGGGTGGCCAATGCTGACCTCGGCGATCCAGGTGTTAAGATACAGCTCCTTCGAAACGCTGATGGTCCCTTCCAAGTGGTCGAGGTTTTGGACCGTGCGGCGATTCACGGCATTGCGCGATTGTGTGTGCTTCACCTTTCGACGCTTCCCCCAACACATTCCGAACCAGAGTGGGTTGTACTCTTCTTCTTTCGTGAGGTCATACCGCGAGTTGAAATGTTGAAGAATCTCAATTTCGGTCGCATCCTTTGGGAGACCGCGCACAAATACAGCATACTTGGCCGGTGTCAGGTTCTCGTTCATGTGTTCATCGATCGCTCGCTGCGCTTGGTACCGATAGAACAAATAGAAGAATAGAAACACGATCGAGTAGAGGCAATCGCTGATTGTCAGAATCCATGAGACCTTGGCCGGACTTGTCGTGAACGGCGTATTTACGGTCGTCCAGTTGCAGTCAATGTTGCCGCGTGGCAGACAGAGACTCGGATCACTCGCGATTTCGTCGTTGACGCCTTGATTCCCCAGCGACGCATAGCCCAGCTCAAGAGGATCCACCATTTTGCTGGTGAGCCCATGGCCGGCTTTGTTGACGATGATACTTGGCAAGGCAACGAACCCCATGAGCAAGAACGCCACAGCCAGGTACTTGGTCAGCATGAAATAGAGTCGGAGACCAATGCCCATGGCGCCAATGTCGCTCATCTTCGCCTCCCAAGCTGACTTTTTCCCGCCACCGAGACGATCAAGTCGAGCCGTGGCTAGCGCGCGGTCCGCCATCGCTCGGTAGTTGTTGCTGTTGATCGTATCTTTGTCGCTATCAATCGCCGTAGAGTTTCCAGGCACAGCTCCAACGTTCAATGGCGACGCACACGGAGTAGTGGCACTACTGGTGATGATGTCTTCGCTCTCTTCGATGAAAATGTCAATAACCTGAACGACGACTGGTTCACCTTCTATGGTTGGTGAGGACTCTTGAAGCGTCACTTCAGCTGGAATCATTGCATCATATTCAGCTTCGACAGGTTGCGAATCACCCATACCCCAAACACGTGAGCCGATCGCTGCAGCGCCGGCAATGACCAGCCTAGCTCCAGGCAGGGCAACGGTTTGTGGTGAGAGGAGACCCTTGGTCGAGAGTTGGTCTGCTGGGTGAAAATCCAAAACTGTTGTCGCGAACTGGGTAATTGGAGGAGTTGGTGACAAAACTGCTGCTGTAACCCCCAAAGTTCCTGCTCACTGTGAGTGTTCGAACGGACGCGCTGCTACAACGAGGAGGCGCAGACGTCGCAGCACTTGAACTGGTAGCTGTTTAAGCCGTTCGCTCGAAAGTATACTCAGTATCTTGTGGAACCACTCATCTCGTTGTTTCAAGTCCGCTTGGCGCATGGATGCTAGTAGAATAATGCTTGTGGCTTCAGCGACAACAGCTTCGATAGCCACGTCATCGCATCCTTCGACACAGCAAGCTTGAATCATCCAGCTCAAGGCTTCGTCGACATATGATCCAGGAGTAGACACCTCACCGCCTTCCCGGCTCCGACAGCTTCTACCACGATCGCTGCGTAGTATGCCGCCCGCGACAGCTCCAAGAAGCTGAATCACTCGAGACACGACAAGCCAGTGATGCGCATTCGTGTCAAACTGACAACTTGACAATTCCGCGTCTGTCGTCAATTCAAGCCGCGCCAAAGATGCACATTTTGAGATCGAGAAATGGGATGCCATAGTGGAGCTGCCGTGCATAGCACTTAACAACTGCAAGGCTGCTGCCACCTCGAACATATTTTTGCCAACCGCGAGAACAGAAGGAGCAATATAGTCACGCCACAGTGCCCCAAAGAAGTCCGCGCCTGCGTCTTCGAATCCATGGCTCAGTCCACCTCGCCCAGCCGTCATCATGAGAGGATCGCCGATCAACTCAGCGATGGATGACAATAACGAAATCCCAGACTCCCTGAAGATCAACTCCTGTTTGTCGCGAGAGTCGGCAGCGATGGTTTGCAGAACGTGCACGATTGCTATGCGTAGCGCCGAGTCTTGCTCCCGTCCTCGAAGATCCCACTGCTTCTGTAGCACGCGCGCATCGATGTGGACAATCGCGTGGACGCAGTACAGACCCGTGATATTCGGATGCACTTGGAGCACATCAAGAACTAGGACTCGAACCAAATCGACACGACCCACAGCACTGCAAAGCTTAGAGTAGAATGCGCATGAGTGGCTCAGAAATTTGTTGTCGGAGCTGGAAGAGTTTGCTGTCCTGGCGGAGGAAACAGCTGCAGCAGCGACGGCTTCCATGCCATCAACCGGTGGGAAGGCAAGTCCACAGTTGAATGCCGAAGGGAACATCAAATCCCGCAGAGCATGAAGACAGCGATGGACCTCAAATACGACTCCAGTCATTGATTCGCTCCTCGCACCTTCCTCGATTCGAGCGATACCAAATCTGCGGAAGAGAAGAATCTGGAACAGCGATGAGAGCGTGAGGAGACTTTTTTCGATGGAATGGCGAGTTCTTGGCGTTCTCATGACTCGCACCATTGCCTCGAAGAGCACCTCGCTCGACAGTTGTCGTCGTTTATGCTCATCGATGAGCATCTTGCAAAGTTTGACGACCCCCATGTTGTCGGCCAAGACAAGGTTGTGATCGATAACAGCGCTGCTTGCTCGTAAATGGATGGCCACATGCTTAATGAGGGCACCAAGCGTTCGAGTCACGTACACAATATCCAGAGCCTCGCCTTCTTGCAGACCAATTGCGACTTTGAACAAAGCAATTTCTCGCGGATTCAGGACTCCACTGTTCGCAGCTACAAGCTCAGCCTGTGCCTTTAATGACACACTTGAAGAGCCTGCACCGGTAGCTTTATCTTTGCACTTGTCGAGTGGAGCGGCGTGCGTTTCATCCGGATTTGCGATGGACGTTGGGGATCCAAGCTTTGGTTTCTTCGATTCATGTTCAATACATGTCGTTCTAGCTGGCGTTATCGCTTCGTCTTGTTGACGCTTTCCGAGTACCGTGCTCTGGATATTCCCGGGGCATTCGGCAGCAGCTCCGATCTTCGCGTTGATGTCTCTGCGCGAACTGGCGAGAACCTTCGGGAGAGTAGGACCTGTTTGCACACTTGGTTCTGTGTTTGGGTCATCTTCGTCATCGTTGTCACTCGACGAACTGGTATCCACACTGCTATCGCTGCTCAAGCTAAGCGCTTGACATTTCCGGCTTAAATGAGTTGAACGCTCCGTGGGGTATGTGACGAAATCTTGAGTTGCCCTTTGCACGCTGGTAGGCCCACTGCTAGAAGCATCGCCAATGATGGCGTTTCTGGATATAGATGCAGAAATACTGGTTATTTTGGATGCCTCCATTGCGACATTGGCCACCACGCTACGTGCTTCGTTATCGTCGTCATTTTCTGGACTCGACGCGAGACCAGCGTCAATAGCTAAACACGCTGGATCAGATGCACTCGTCGCAAGAAGTTGCTTGGCACTTGCTGGTCCAGTGAGGGGTTGCCCCTCGATTAACGGCATTTGCAGAGGAAAATTGACTAGGCAAAGGGCTGGAGCGCGGTCCATACTCGACGCAACTTTGGTCTCGTCTAGACCAAACGATCGCTTGACCTGCGACTCTACGTTGGTGGAATCGGCAGATTTTACACCCTTGCCAACTTGGTCTTCTGCGTCTGAGTCCGAGACCAACACATCATCAATCACTGCACTGATTGCATCGACAGTAGTCGTGGTCGCATTGGATGAACTTGAAGTGGTGCTCGCAACAAAACCAGTCGACGCGCCAACAGGCGAATCCATCACGCAGGTCTTGCGCTGAGGCTCTTCAACTTCCCGAGGCAATCCAATAGCCTGACCGACTATGCTATTTGTCGCAATTTCTCCGTCGCTGCCGTCGTCCGCGCTACTGCTACTGCTGCTGCTAAAATTGAGCTCCTGGTCGAGAGCGCGTGAGACAGCGTCGTCTAACAACAACGATCCAGTTGACACAGCAGCCACATTTTCTCCGCTGGTTGAGCCATTTTTTTCAGCAGTAGCAGCTTCGTCCTCGTCTTCATCATCACTAAAATCCAGCTCGGCATCAATCGCCGCGCCGATCGCGTCGAACGCGGGCATCGAAGATGAACTCCCAACTGCAATTTCGTAGGGACTGGCTGTCGCCTCCTTCCGGACCCCCTCGACCCCTGCCTCGGGTTCTTGTAGTCTTTCCTCAGCGTCTCCATTAGACCCTTTCCGTCGATTCAATCCACTCACACGCACGCCTGGCGCTTTCGCGGCCGGAACAAAATCCGTCTGCATCGCCGTCTCGCTCGTCTTGGTCGCCGCAGTCTGAACCGAAATCGTTCGCATCACCTTCTTCCATGGCGTCTGCACAGCCACCGCCTTCATCTCTACCTTCTGCGTGGGCTCTTTAATCGGCAGAGGCTTCTTCTTGGCCTGCGCGAGCGTCTTCTTCTGATCGGCGGCCAGCTTTGCCACCTCTTGCTTGGCCGCGGCCGCCTCGCCCATCAGCGCCTCCACGCGCAGTCGGTACTCCTTGAGCCGCGCGGCCGCCTCTTTCAGCTTGACCTTGGTTACGGTTCGGTACTCCTTATCGCGTGCTGCGTGGCGCTCGAGCCGCGCGATGGTCTGGGCCTGGCGCTCGATGATCTGCGCCTGCGAGATTTGCGCGGTCCCCAGAGCGCCTCCGCCGTCCATCGGGTCATCAAATAGAAGCTCATCGAGCCCCGCATCTGATGGACCCATCGCCAGTGCGCTCAGAGACGCATGGGGCGGAGAATCCGCTGTTGCGCGCGCGCCGTTGCCTTTTGCCGCCTGTGCGCCATTGCTCATTTTGGGACAACCAAAGAGAGGAAAAGGGACACTTTGAATGCACCTTGTTTTGAGTTTGACGTTTGATCAGAGCGTTTTATGATATTTACAGAACATATTGACAGTGCAAAACAAAATAAATGTATTTCGTCACGTATTCGCCAAAATTATTTGGCTAAAACCAATTATTTTGCGTTCGACAGATGTCGATAAGAGAGAGCCAATCAAGAATCTCGATTCGAACTTCGCCAAGATCCGGCCCAACCTTCTTCTTCGCTGTCAAGTTCCACAACGACAACCATGTTAGGGCTCAAGTACATGATGGCCAAGTCCAAAGAGCTCACGTCCAAGCTCGAGCTAGGCAGCGTCGTTGGATCCGTGCGCAGCGGAAACGCCGACGTATCGAGCAGTGCGAGTTCGGTCGCCGGAAGCGACCCGGTGGCTTCAAGATCGGTCGGCGAAACGGACTATGCGAGCGGCCACGGCCACGAAGGCGAGGCGTTCCTGCTGGAGCAGAGTAAAGACTGGGACGCGGTGCTCGTGCGCCACCGCAAGCTGCTGCAGAGGTAGGCGGGACCATAGGTGGTTGTGTGGCCATGGGCGCTGTGGATCTGCGTATGAACAGTGGCATTTTGGTGTTCATGGTGGTAGTGGCGACGAGCTCAGCGACGAGCTCGGCCGTGCGCGGAAGCGACTGCAGGACCAAGTAGAAAGCCAGGCGTACGTGCTGCAGCACTTTGACCAAGTCAAGCGCGTGCGTGAACAGATTAGCATGATGCGGTACGATGCACATTTCCCAGTGTTGATGAGTATTGGTGGCGGTTTTAGCACGAGTTGTGCACTATGTGCTGTAGTGGCTTAGTTGAGAAGATCGCCGACGATGTCGAGGAAGTTGAGCAGGCGCTGATGTATGACAGCGTCGACCGTGTGTTTCTTGCTTTTCCGGCGCTGCGTCTAACTGGTGGGTCGTAATTGTAGGAAGCAAACGGAGGAGTACATGGCTGCGCAGAACGCGTCGTTCGTTGCTCGCCAGGAGCACGAGCTCGATCTGTTCGAAGAGCGCATTCTGGAGGAGAAAGAGGATCGGAAGAAGCAACAGCTTGCAGCAAGACGGCAGCTTCTCGCGGACGCATTCCAGAACGACCTCAAGACCTATCAAACAGTGCTAGCTTACCAAGGTCCAGCCCTCACTCAACGTTCGTAACTATGGGCTGGATCGAATTGAAGGCGTTGTCTCACATTATGGATTCTGTTTTCGCTAGGGGCCGTATCATCGCCACAGGAAGATAGCTTAGAGTCTGTCGATCTAGTGGTCACGACCGACGCGGCTCAGCTGGAGGCATTTTACGACACTGAAGATGACGACGAAGCCGCGGCTTTGCGGTTTGAGGAGGAAGAAGAGAAGCAAGAGGACTTGGATGAAAAAGTTTCTACCGGACCGAACGAAGTACCTGTCGAGTCGAAAGCAGATCCTTGCCATGCAGAGGAAAAGGCCGCGGGCATTTCAGAAGAGAAAGAAACTCCAGCATCGCCTGTTGACACAGTGGATGAAGCCTCTGGAGGTGGTGAAAAGAAGGAAGGGTAGTTACACAAGGGTCTTAGGAAGTCGTATTTATATCAGAGAGTGGTAAATGGCTCGTATTGTCGCACCTTTTGCGGGTCTTCTTTTAGTTGTTGGGGGAGTAATTGCTGTGCTGCCATTTTCGATTCGAGTGGTTGCTGAAGCCTGCCTCTACACGCCATTCACCATGGAGTCTAAGCACACTGCTGGCATCTCTGCGAGCGATCTCGCCAAGACGACCAAATCGCTCAAGGCCGCCAAGTCGCGCGAGCATTCCGACTCTCTCGAGTATGATCCAGAGGTGGCTGAACGACTCGGTGAGTTTGGTTAAAAATAAAAAGCCTGTGTGGAGGGATGTATCGCTCACGGTCTTGTTGTGGTATAGCTGCGCTCTATGACAAGCTTGGCGGCGACGTGCGCGCCGTGTTCCAAGAGCTGGACGAATCCCCACGGAAGGCGCTCAAGTACCCGCCGTCGAGCGCTTCCGAGTTTGGCAAGAAGTACGCGCAAGGCTTTTACACGTACGCCGAAGAAAAGTAGCTAGATTTGCTGCTCATTCATTCTGATCCATTTCTGAACTCTATCAACACATTCTAAATACCATTCAAAACCGTGCAATCTAAAAGAGCTGTGGTGGCGCCGGTGGTGTCTTGTGCTCTTCACGCACAACCACATCAATTTGCTCTTCGCCATCCCGGTTGCTCTGAGGTTCAGGCAGCCCCGCCTGCTCTTCCCGCCCGTCCAGGATTTGCCAGCGCGCGAGTGCGATGGGCAGCGCGACTTCCATGAACAAGTAGATGGGGTAGAAGATCCCTGGCGTGGAGCCGATGGGCCAGAACCACAAGCCCAGTCGGTTTCCATCGCGGATCTGGTGGCTCAGCAACGTGATGAGGACGAAACTGATGCGGTGGATGCGGCGCCACTTGGTTGCTCCGCGGATCTTGCTGACTCCCCACACGATTACCGTCACGGCGATCACAAAAGTGACCGCGTGGCCGAATGGTCGGCCATCCAAGTGGGTAGCGCCGGCGATGCTAAGGGCACCGGCAGCGATGAAGTGGTCGATGTCCAGCATGGCGGCCGTGACGGCGGCGAGAAGACAGCTGGTGAGGAACGCTCGCCATTCGCTGAAGCCCGGGAGAGTCGAGAACGACTCGCGGCCTGCAGACTCGTCGAGCACGGGCAGCGGCGTCGTATCATTCCCGTCCTTTGCGGGCGCCGACGGGATGCGGTCGTCGTGCGCGAAGCAGAGAAAGATGCCCCAGCAGCAAAATCCCACGGAAAAGTGCGTCCCGCTGTCGATCAGGTGGCGCAGCAGCGACCAGCTCGGGAAGATCACTCTGTCAGAGGCGCACACACGCACACGTGTGTGAGTTAATAATGTGGTTCATTCACGGACAGTCGAACAAAAACGCACTGCTGCCAGAGCACAAAGTCGCCGAGGAAGCAGCAGAAGAGCACCAAGAGCAGCAGCACGCGCTGCATCCACTCGCGCGGCGAGAGCGCCGTCAGCGTCCAGCGCCATGTGCTTTCGTCGCTCATAGTCACGGCGTTGGCGTGGTGGTTGGCGTGGTCTTCGGAGTCGTTGGCGTCGTTGGCGTCGTTGGCGTAGGGATCTGCAGTGGGCGTGGTCAGCGGCAGCTTGCGCCACTGGCCGGTTGAGAAGCTCCCCATTTCATTTCCAGGCTGGCGAAACTTCCCAACACATCCCTTGTTCCGTGCAAACAGCCGGCGTCACATCAACAGACACACTGCGATGCAAGGCATTGTGACATGGCACTATAAAGGGGTCAACTGATTTTCGTTTTCTCGTGTGGCAACATGAAAGAAGGCACGAAACCTTATTCTAGTTCACATGTCCAATCATGGGGTTTCTTGAGGAGGTTTGTCCTGGTTTTATGCCTTTTGGTGGGGTTTCGCGAGGCGCGGGCGAGGTCTCGGAAAGGGAAGGTGGGCAACGGCGTCTGCGCGTGAAAAGGACACGAAGGCTTGGCGCTCGACGACGCGCGCACCACACGCAGTTCCCCGAGCACATGACGATGGAATTCGCTTGCCTGCGATGTCGCGAGCACGTGCGCGTCGCTCTCGGCGCAAACGGAGCCGAACTCACCGAGATATCGGCTGCGCGGCTGGCCGGTCCAGTTGACGCCGACGAAACGAATGAAGGTGTGGACGCTTCCGCGTCGCCTGCAGCTCAAGGAGGAGCGGTTAAGGCATCCAGACCAATAGAAGAAATACCCAGTCACATGGGAAGTGAAGAAGTGACGCGCTGCCGGCGCTGCGACGGTTTATACCACTCGAAGTGTGTCATGACCGACGGTGGTCTGTCTCAAACGTTCGAGTGCGCGACGTGTTCAGGACGCAACGACACCAAGAATGTGAATGTCGGCGAGGAGGCAGCTGAGCCACTGCTGCTGCCACTCGCTGCGCTCGGATTGGTGGATCAACCTCAAGAATTTGCCAGTGACGACGAGGAAACGGGCGACTGGGTCGTCTTCACGGAGGACATTGAAGTGTGCGCAGGCTGTCGACAGGTGCACATCGCGTCCGAGGATCAAGAATCGGGCGCACAGTGCCACGCTCAGGGTCAGCGGCATACGCGCTGTGCTATGGATGGGACAGCGCCGTCTACCGGCGCCAAACCTTTGGGTCGCAAACGCAAACGCAGTGCGGTTAGCTCGCCTTCAGATACCACCAATGGGGGCTGTTCATCCTGCCAACCGAGTGCCATTGAGACGCGCCGACTTGCATTGTTGATGCAGAAAAAAGACTCGGTTTGGTGGGAGACATGTGGGACCTGTCGACGGGATTTTTGTCTCCACCCACTAGTCGGCGACGAGGACGACGAGGAGGCGCTTCGAGACCGGCTTGGTCGAGACGTCGATACTGGTTTCCAGTGCCGATGGTGCAGTGTGGTATCGCGGGCAATGGCCACAGAATCGTCTGTGGCCTTTTGCGAGCAATCGGAGCTGCTCTCAGTCGAAGCGACGGCGGACGGTGCTCCCCCGATGGAAGAAGAAGGAATTGTGTTGCTGTGTGACGGATGTGAAGGTGAATTCGACATGTCCAAACTGAAGCCTCCACTTCCCGAGGTGCCGGAAGGCGATTGGTTTTGTCCAGCGTGTCAAGCTTGTCGTGATGGAGTAGACGTGAGCGGAGCTGACGCACACATCGCCACAGTCACTCTACTGATCTGCGACGGATGCGAGAACGAGTACGACATGGCGAGTCTCGTGCCGCCGCTGGACGCAGTTCCAGAGGGCGATTGGTTTTGTAGTGACTGTGTCGCGTCCAAAGTGCCATCATCCAGCGCCATACCTGTGCCGGTGGAAGTGATGGTGACGGAAGAAACTGCAGATCTGACCGCAGTATCCGAAATCGTTCAACCTACGCCAACTGAAACGCAAGTATATCCCGAGACGCATCTGCTCGCTTCTACTGTTTCTGAGATCGGACCAGCACCAGCGCAAGAAGGCGCGGAGCGTTCAACCGCGGAGGAAAATGCTGCTCCATTGATTGAATGCGATGGCTGTGACGACAAATTTGATGAACGAACCATTCGTCCGGCCGGCCCAGATGTTCCGAAGGGTGATTGGTTTTGCGACGAGTGTGAAGCTACCCGAAAGAGGCGAAAGAAAGGCTACGTGGCGATGAAGCTGGAGAAGCTGAGAAGAGTGAAGGCGAGAGCTGAAGGAATCCACATTCCGGTCAATCGAGGCCTTTCGGTCACCGCGCCAGTCGCCCCACGCGTAAAACTTGAGCCAAGAAGACCTGTGGTTCAGGCGGTGGCGTCTGGACTGCCAGTCTCGACCACTGTCACGCTGCTGATTTGCGACGGGTGTGAAGGTGAGTTTGACATTGCGACCTTGAATCCCCCTTTGGCATCCATCCCAAGAGGTGATTGGTTCTGCGCGGCATGTGTTGGCCAAGGTCGCGGTGCAGCTTCGAATCGACGTCCAGCACCATCGAACACACCGTGCACAACTTGCAAAGCGCCTGTGCGATGGAATCGAGATGCTCAGCGAGCGGCGCGTCGACGTGGCGACATGACTGTACTCTGTGAACCGTGCGTTCAAGCAAAGGCAATTTCTAAACATGTTCCAGTTGTCGATGTCGCTCGTGAAGAAAAGAAGCGCAAGCGCCCCGTCGACGTGGTGCAGCACGACGGACGACTGCAAATTGATCCAGCGGAGCGCATATTCTCTCCTGTCCCAGTCACTGTATCATACTCAGCTGGCCCCGTATCAAGCGGATCCACTTCGGCTGGTGCGTCACAGTCTGCTGCATGTGCGCACGTGGTTTGTACCGACGACGAAGGAGACGGAATCTCGGACGACGATGACAACCAAATCATCATTGTGTGTGAGATTTGCCTCAGCGAGTTCAACATGATTGATGTGCTCGGCGAGTCTCAGTCGCTCGCGCCACCTCCACGACCATGGTATTGCCTCCCGTGTCTAAGACGCTTGAAGAAGAATCGCAAGAAGAAACAACGGATTTCGAAGCAAATGATGCTCGAGATGCAATTGTACGGAGGGCTTCTCCGTCCTACAGCAGCAAAGGCTGTGGATCCGATGGTGCGTGTGCTTCGCGGGAAGAAGCCATTGAGCGAGGACGAAATACTCTCGCTTGGCATGCTGGTCGGCAAGCGGGTCGGTGTAATGCTCTCGTGGGACAAGCACTGGGTTATCGGACGAGTGTTGTCGTTCAACGTGGCGACGTGTAACCACCTAATTCGCTTCGACGACGATACCGAGCAGATTCTGCCTCTGTTCGCATTCCCATTCGTGATCGGCACGGACACAATTATTGAAGTCAAGGTGCCCGCATCCCAGAATCGGTGGTGGCCAGCCCAAGTACTGAAAATGAATGCAATTGCCGAAAGACAACTCATGCCGACACTGGAAGATCTGGACGTGCTGAATTCGCTGAGACTAGTAATGGTCTTCCCGTCGGCAAAGGCGACAACCACGACCGAGAGCGTCGCAGTGTGGGCACCTCGCCATCTCTGTCGATCAATGTCGAAAAGTGCGGACCCAACTGGGTCTGAAGATGACGAGGATTACCGCGCGGTTGTTGGAAAAGTGTTGAGGGAGGATCAAGTTGAGCTGGCGGTCCGGATTGTGGCGTTCAAAGCGCTTTTGCGGGCGGCAAAAATTGGCGGCGAGGATGTCTGGAATGCCTTTGCCCAAGCTTTGGTTGGTTGCGAACTCGTCATCAACGAAAACCGAAATGTGACGATCACAGAATATGATGTGGCATCTGGGCTACATCAATTGCGCAGCGGCCAAGACGATGAAGTCAAGATCAAGCTCGTGGAAGTGGTGAACGACATGGCTGTCGACGCGCACACTCTTGCCAAGTTGGAGATTGTATTGAACAAGGCACAACGAGGTGTTGAGATTGTCTCGTCGGAAGGCACTGCGCACGACTTGGAGGCTCTAGATTCTGAACTCACGGTTGTCCAGAATAGAAACGCAAGTATTCGACCGCCACCAGCAGAGGCACAAGCCCACTGCAGCAAGTGTTCGCTACCTCCAATCCTAGATGGAGACACCTCGGATTTGACGGGCGAGTCGGCATTGGTGGCGTGCGTCAAGTGCGAGAGCGCATTCCATGGGTACTGCTGCGACCCGCCGCACGGCAAATTTCCACTCGTCAGTCAAGAAGACGGCGCGATCCTTGTCGACGATGTCAATTCGCCGTTTCTGTGCCGCGAATGTATCACCTGCGCTGGCTGTGAAGTACCCACATCAAATCGATGGTACCAATGGCGGCTTCCACTGCAAGTCGTGTCGCTATGTGAAAGCTGTGTGGTTGTCTACGACAACAAATGCCAGTGCGCAGTTTGCAACAGATGCATCGAAGATGAGCTCCTGGACGATTCTCCGGCTTTGCTCAAGTGTACATCATGCGACTTGTGGGTTCACCCACAGTGTGAACCAGATCCGCATCCGGCGTTTCGTCGTCGCGCACAGCAGGATCTGACGACATATGAGATCGACTTGGTCATCCCTCTCCCTGATTTGAGTGTCAAGCAGAAGGACCAAGACGACGACGACGATGACGAATCCACACCTTCAGTCGGCAAAGGAGCCGCTCTCAAGTCGGCACGCCTCGTGGATGAAGAGCGCGCCTTCGAGCTCAAGTTCAAGGACTCATACGACGCTCGCATGTTCAACAACTACGAGTGTCTCGGCTGTCGGAAAGTTCGGCTGCTTCGTGTTTTGCAGCGACTCAGGGTGGAGGACAAGCTCGACTTTTTCAAAGAGCCTGTGACGAAGTTGATTGCACCAACGTACTTCGATGTGATCAAGCAACCCATGGACTTGGCCACGATGCAGCAACGCGTGCTCAGCAATACCTACACTCGAGTCAATTTCCGCGACTTCCGCGACGACTTTGAATTGCTCTGCCTCAACGCCGTCACGTTCAACTCTCGGGATCGTGACTTTCTCATTTGGCGGGAAGCTTGGCGTTTCTATGGTCAGGGCCAACGCGTGCTTCGCCAAATCGCACCGAAGACTCGAATGAAGCAGCGAGGAGGCAAAAACTACGACGCCTTAGTGCTCGCCGCGAAGCGCCAGTTGCCGAACAACTCTCAGCTCGGGAAGACCAAGCTTGGCGCTGGAGATAGCGACGAAGATGAGGAAGCAGACGACGATGACGGGGATGATGACGACGATGTTGGCGGCGAT
>JAADWZ010000276.1:0-40044 GCA_023336445.1 Pythium dissimile | reverse complement strand
TGCGAGGAAAGCCGAGCAAATTGGGAAATGAGAAGACTGGAAAGCGACGATGGTCTCCGCAAAGACAAAGGACTTGACAGGTGATAAGAAGCAACGAAGAGCGGATCCGCAGGTGGAAAGAGGAGAGGACGGGTGGGCGAGCACTTCTGTGTCAATCTTTGGGCATTTGGAGAATCTTTGTAGCGACCTTCGATTTTCGTCACGGTGTGCCAATCACAATGCGTCGAAATAAATCAGGAAAAGTAAATTACCAACGCAAAGTGAAGATTCCGCCCCGGTCGTGTATTTTTTGTCCGAACACAGGTGAACAGCAAACGTGACAGACGAAGCCATCGAATGCTGGCTCGGGTTGGCGACCAATAATTGGCTCCCCCGCGCGCACCTGCCGTCAGCAGCAATGGAATATTGAAGCCAGCTCGGCGCGCACCTGGCGTGCGGAATCCACCGCCGCCTGCTATCACAGAAGTAGAAGAGCCACGATGATTGTGGCTCTAGGCAGATGATCTGCCTGCTGACCACATGTGGAAATGCACACCATGATGATGTCCCAGAAAGCAACACACACACTGGCAACGGTTGCTCGGCTCAATCAGTGAAGATTCACCACTTCAGGCAATGAGTAGCGCGCGGATGGAGGGCCGTTGGAGACTTCCGTCCTAGTAATTGTGTGCTGGTGTACTCGTTTGACTCTGTATGCAGCTCCTACCGTCATCTCCACCTCAATGCTGGCTAGAGCATATCTTTCTCGAAAGAATGTCGTCTTTCTTGCACCGAAGCGCCGTCGCCCTCGCGGTTGCCTTGCTCAGCAACATGGGGCCTGCCTCATTGCGCGCGAACTCGGTTCCAGTCGACACAGATAGCGACCGTAAGCCAGATCCATCATTTCCACCGTATCGACGTGGGCTGCCCCTGGCTTGGATGCGTAGAAGAATCCGACGATGACGATTGCCGCAGCGAATTGGCAGACGTGGATAACTGCGACGATCTGGAACAGCCAGTGAACTGGATAGTCACGGTCAGCTCGCTATCGGGACCGCAAGAAGCGCATGTGCAACCTCGTCGCGCTCGCATAACCCCCCCCCCTACGTGCATTGCTCGCGAGCGTTCAATGCGCGTTCCATCTCTACCTGCGTAGTATGGCGCGAGTGTTTGCCCGCACCCTGTAGCGGCATGTGCTGCGGCTGGGCGAGGCGCCCATGTTCGTTGCTGTAGACGTCGGAGGAGCTTCGATTTCCGTGAAGTGGGCGGTTTCTTCGCGCCAAAAAGGGGGAAACGAACATGGAGCCCATTCTGTGAAACCACGAGGGTGATGCTGTGTCTGGCAACTCTCAATCACCGGAAAATGGCGAGAGAGTTTCGTACCGCATTTCTGCTGTTTTGTTCTAGCAATTTTTTTCTGCTAAAAACTAATGCCCCCAGTTGGATCATCAAGGCAGAAAGAATCCTGGTTGTGTTCCAACGAGATCAGTTTAGTTTATTTATTTTTCTTGCAATGATACTACCAAGGATGGCGCGTGTCCCCCTCGTGCGCTCCTATTGACGTTTACGCGATGGCGCCAGTGGACGCTGGGGCGTCGAGCACGTGCATCATGAGGTCCCGGTACTTGCCCTCGATCTCGCTGTGGATGCGCTCGCGCAGCGAGATCTTGTAGAGCTTCTCGAAGACCGGCTTGACGCGGTACAGGTGCGCGTGGTAGCGCACAACCAGCATGCTGAGCTTGGTCTCGTCGGTGCCCATGCCCTCCATGGCGGCGTTGAGCTGCTCCGAGAGGATCTGCCACGGCTCGAGGGCGAGGCGCACGAAGAACTTGAGCGACTCGGCCGACGAGCCGCTGAACTCGGCGTCGATGGCCTGGAGCAGGCCGTGGCCGTACTTGTCGGTGTACGCCTTCTCGACGAGCTTGAGATACTGCGGCGGCATGGTGAGCAGCGTCTTGACGAACGCGTTGCTGTCCGTGCCCCACTTGCCCTCGCCGGCCTTGTAGAGGGCCTCGGCGTCTTCCTCGGCCTTGGCGGCCGTGTGGAACGCGCTCTTGTACTCGACGAGCACCTCCTGGAGCGCCGTCATGAGGATCACGTGGTAGTCGCCGCTCAGTTCGTTGTCCATCATGACGTTGAGGTCCTTCTCGTACTTGGCGAAGAAGGCCTTCTTGAGCACCGCGATCTCCTCGTTGGTGCGGCCCAGGATGACCGGGTAGAGCAGGTTGTCGGTCGTGCCAACGCCCGCCATCGCGTGGTAGAGCACGTGCGCCTCCGCGTCGGGCAGGTTCATGCAGAGCAGCTGCAGCAGGTAGCCAAAGTCACCCGAGGTCTCGCTCTTGACCAGCTCGCGCAGATTGGTCTCGTACTTTTCCTTGTAGCGGTAGCCAATCAGGGCGCGCTCGTCGGCGGACTTGGGGCCAAGGATCTTGACCAGCGTCTCCTCGTCTGTGCCTGCGCCCGCACAGGCCTTGTAGATCTCATCCACGGCGGCGTTGATGGCCGGCGTATAGTGGAGCTTGACCTTCTTGTAGACGTCTAGCGCCGACGGCGGGTAGATAGCGAGGACCATGGTGGCTAGGTGGAGGCTTGGGTGGCTTGCTTGAGGGGCTTCGTGGAAAAAGGAAGAGTGAGCAATCGCGTCGGGCGCAACACAGAGCATCTCATGACAGAGCCTTGTTGGATCGGAGCCTGCTCATCCTTGATGGACCAGGTGGTCAGTGGTGGTGGATGCTACAGCTGGAAGATGATTTGCAAAAGATACATTTCCGTAATTTACAAACGGTATCTTTCAGTTTACCAAACGGTATCTTCTTGCTCCGTTGAAAAGAAAAAGCACAGGAGCTTCAACTTGGACGAAGATGAGCACGTGAACGAAAAACCATAAAATCGAATGGGGGCGTTTCGTGCAGGCGGCACGCAATGCAACGGAAAACAAATCAGGATCCTAGCGAATTAAATCCACGCACATGATTGGACGAAAAAAGATTGCAAGATACCTACCCATGCATCAGCCCACTTCAACTTTGTATGGGCCGGGTTTTTCCTATTGGGTCCATCAAGTAGCTGGACCCAACCTGTCATCGACCTGGATACAGAATACTGTCTTTAAAACCGGTATCAATCAGTTTCAATTTTCAAACCTAGCTTGTGTAGGTTCCCAACTACCTTGCTTCCTCCCAAGAAACAATTCTGAGCACTGACGACGACAATCATGGCGGACTCGCGCAAGGTGCCGATCGACATCGCCTACCGGAAGCTTCTAGGTGCGTCGCCCACTTCTCTCATCATCTTCTTCGCCACTCTTAACCTCCCTCAAATGCGCTTTCTCCGTGTCTCTAGAGGCGCTTGTGGACCGTAAAATCGTACCCACCAAGTGGACCGAGCAGCAGCAGCAGATTCGCGACGGGCTCGAGCTGTTGTGGCCGGCGCTGCCGCAGAGCAGCGACGCGCTGGTCAAGTGGACGACCAAGCACGCGACGCCGGACGCGCTGACATATTTTGACTGCAAAGCTCTGCTCGCGGCGCTCGAGGCCTCGCCCGACGGCCAGCAGAAGAACTTTTTCGGCCAGTTCACGTCGCCGACGCTCAAAAAGTGGGCGGCGCTCATGCGCTTGTACGAGAAAAACAACGTTTTCGCCGCCGAAGCCGCGCGCGTGGTCGCGCAGAACACGGCGTTTGAAATGTACGTCCGCTGGAACCTACACGAGAGATTTTGATTGAAGAACGGCGCGGTTTAACCAGCAGTTGATGACGATGATAGTCCGTTCTTGAAGAAGACCATGCAGCAGAACGACAAGCATGTGGCCGACAACAAGCGCAAGATCCTCGTACGTGTCGTGTCGTTCGATGCTGATGACGATATCATCATCAATTTGAAAAACTGATTGATGGCACACACAGGATCTGACCAAAAGCATCGCCGACTACAAGCGCAAGCTCGAGCTCGCGTGCGCGGACATCGGCATCGCCGGCCTCAGCTTTCGCGACGAGCTGCAGCGGCTGCCGACGGAGCTGCCGGCGCTGTTCGCGGCGGTCGCCAAGCAGATCTGCTCGGCCGAGGTCGACGCCGCAGTCGCGTACCACACGGCCTTGCAAATGTACTTACATAAGTGCGAGGTGCCGGTCGCGACCGCGCAGGCCGTGCCGTCATTGACTGGCAGCGGCACCAGTAGCAGCAAGAAGAAAACGCTGTCGCAGAAGGCGGGCGTCGCCGAGGTGCTCGTGGTGGCCGAGCGCGAGGAATCCGCGCCGTTTGCGTTCTTCGCGGCCGTGAACGAGCTGCGGGAGGCCAGCGACTTTGTCGTGGAAGAGCCTCCGGCGCGCCCGCTCGACTTTGAGGCGGAGGCCGCCGACATCGACTGGGACATTTCGGTCGAAGGCGGTGGCGCCGAGGCCGAGGCCGAGGTCGAGGGCTCGATCGACTGGGGCATCTCCACGGCGGCTGCGGCGCCGCTCGACCGCACAGACAGCGACGACAGCAGCGGCGTCCACATCGACTCACAGGACGCGGCCGCAGTGGAGATTGACTGGGACATTTCGACCGAAGCGATCGTCACGACCAACAGAAGCAGCGCGGCGGAGACAGCGGTGGATCTGTCGACCGGCGGCTTCACGATCGGCGCCGACGCGTTTACGGTGGACGTGGACTCGCCCACGGCCGGCTCCCGCGTGGGTTTGCTGAGCCAGAACGACTTCCGCGGCCGCGTGCTGAACGATCTGCTGGAGCTCAGGGTGTTTCTGCGCCAGCGGCGCGACGAGCTCGCGGACGAGTCGGCGACCAACGTGGCGTTTGCCGGCCAGTTTCATGGAACTTCGCGTGCGTTCTAACTTGTAGTCGCTCGATTTTGGATCCAACGCTGGCGCCTTCGAACTGATCTCCTCTCTTGTTGTAGCGCTGCTCGAGAACCAGAGCGACGACAAGCTGAAAGCGCATCTGGCGGCCGTGGAGGAGGCGATCGCGCAGCTCACCAACAAGCGCCTCCAGCAGCTGGTGCTCATCAAGACCTCGGAGCGGTACCTGGATCGCCTCGTGGCGAGTCTCGAGATGCTGATCAAGCACATGGGTAAGTGCGAGCGCGAGATCAAGACGCTGGAGGACAAGAACATGGACCTGGTGGACGCCACGAGCCACCTTCAGCCACAGATCGACGCGCTGGTGGCGTCGACCAAAAAGCTCAAGCGCGAGGTAGGGCTGGCTGGCTGGGCTGGGTGTGTGGATGATGGCTTGTGGACCCAGTGTACTGATTTTACTTTTGGTTGCGTGGCATGTGATGCAGTTGGAGGCCGCGCTGCCGCCGCTGTTTAAGGGCTACAAGGTCAACATTGTCGGCGACGTCAACAATCTCTGAACACGGAATGGTGGTGTGTGTGTGATGATGAAAACGTCTTGGATTTTTTGATGGTTTGGTGATGATGCACGTGAGACAGGATGACAGTGGAAGAGGGATTTCGACCGACTCGATGCCTCGCAAGAGCTCACACCAGAGCAGACAGACACACGAAAGTCGCAAGTGCACCAACCGCCAACGAACGCGGCGCAGATTCCGATTTGAAACGGCTGTCGCGGCTCCCCGCAGACGACGCCTCCACCGGGGAGGCGCTGGCACTGGCCTGCTTCGTTCTCGCTGGGTCTGCGGACGGTAGTGGAAGACTCACCACCACGACGGTCGCTGGTTCGGCTCCTTCTGGAGTTTGGTGGACACTTACCGATTGCGAATGCGCAGGCGGTTCCCGCGCGATCGCTCCGCTTGAAATCGCCTCGCCCACGATGTCAGTGGAGTGAAAGTGAAACTGCTGCTGCTCGCCCACGAAATCTTCAAAGCCAACAGCTGGGAGTTGCGGCGCGATGCCTTCGGTCGGCGTGAAAATCGAAGGATCAGGAAAGTACTCCGTGAAGAACGACCCCGGTTTGATGAACGACGACGCGCCGAGCGGATTCAACGCAGCTGCTTCAGACGGCGGTCGCCAACAGTGAACTGGTAGCAGACGGTGGTGGCTCGAACCGCGAGGTCCACGCGGCCAGAGCGGAGGCCGGCGACACGCGTGGAATCGGTGCGCCTCGGCTGACGCGACCAGCGACAGAGCGAGCATGCAAGCCATGACGAGCGCGAGGGAGACACCGGTGGTCGCCATCTCGGATCTGGATCTGGGTATTTTTGGTGTTCGGGTGGAAAGCGCTCGGTCGATCCGTTACTGGGGTGGGTAGTAGCACGCGCTGGGCCGTGGAATACATTGGCGGGGGCGGGCCCAAATCTCGCGGTGAACGCCTCACTCACTGCCATTTCCGCCCAGGCAGCCGCGTTGAGACCTGTCAGTCAACATCATTTCGATCACGACCCTCCACGGGCGCCAGTGGCGATGAGCGAGCTGACGTTCAAGGCCGTGACAAAAGAATCGTTATACCTAAAGGTGCGCTGCTGGGCGATAGTCTGTCTGCTGAAAGCAGAGGATAAAAGAAGAAAAAACAACGCGAATCTGATATTTTAACTGTGTAGTATTTCCGAAATCCAACTGGCTCCGGCGACAGCGCAGCAATCCCGGGCGAGCGAATGTCCAGCTCCCGAAGCGTGGTCTAATCGCAGCCGTGGGGACTACAGTGCCACGACAATAGCTGCCACCAGTGCGACCATGCCAACTCCCGACACGACGGGCGTGGGGGCGTCGGACGTTGCATGCACGTCCCTGAGCGCTGTCGTCGTGGGAGACGACGAATTCGTTTCGCCAACGTCCCGAGAGAAGCTCGACCAGCCGGAATCGGCAACCGCAATCGTCGGCTGGCCCAGCGTGTGCTCTGCATTGGTCGACACTGGAGGTGCGGGATCCGCTGCACCTGCGTCTGCATCTCCACTGACGTTGTTTGCAACTGGCGTCGGTGTGCCGGCCTCCGCATCTACTTTGTTCAGAGAGGCGCTCATCTCAGTTGCTGTCGTGTCGCTCGCTGCTGCGTCTTCGCTCGCAGTCCGAGTCCCTGGTACGTTGGCGTCGTCTCGAGCGGCACCCTGGCCAAAGCTTGCGCCGTGGATCGGAACGCCGAATTGGCCCTGAACACCAGAGGTGCCGATCGACGGAGGGAGATTCGGACGAGCGCTGAAAGGCGGCGGCAAGAACTGCAGCTGGCGCTGCGCGGGGTCACTCGTGGCGGCAGTGGCGTGGGCAGCGACGACGACAGACAGCGACAGACCAAGCGCATACCAACTCTTCATCGTGCCCGCTGAGAGCTCAGACCGTTGGATCGGTAAACGAATGAATGAAGTCAAGTCGTAAGCTCCCGAGCAGATTCTCCACAGTCTTCAGCGGTTCAGCAGTTGTCAGTCTAGAAAGTTGGCGAAAGTCTCTCGGTCTTGACGCTGACGGGATCGATGGATTGATGATTGGTGATTGATGGGGGCGATTGACGGGCTTCGACACCACCGGCAGCGGCTCAGGCAATGGCGTGATGTCGGTCACCTTTAACTACGGCACACACTGCGACGACGAAAGTGTGGCCGAGTCGCCCACTGCGCCGTGTCGTGACGCGAACATCGCGTATGGCACGGGTCTGTGGACGCAGCATACACATGCTGATCGCCAATAGACGATTCCACGAGCAGCTACCGCAGTTCTTTATGCCGCCAGTTCGAGGAATCATGGGCAATGCAACAACAACCCAACTGACCTGCGAACAAGACCAGTGGCTGGAGCGAGATCGTTCCAAGTTTCGGAGTGGTGTATGGATGGCGACTGAGCTACGAAGGGCAGAATTCTGGTGAGAGGCTGCTTGTCAGTGGTGTTGCGCAGACCGGCCACACAAGTCGCCGAGACCACTCGCCGTGCAGTGTGTCGCTACTACTCGTGCTCCATGTTGAGATGTCTCGCCATGTCGACGGAGAGGTATCCGCCACTGCATCAAGAGAGCAACCTCACGATGAGCGGCGTCCCAGCGGATCCCCGATCTTCTCGCATCTTCCGACTTCACTCTTCGGCTCGATTGGGAAACGTTAGAGCCGCTACAGTGTTGCACTTGCTCAGTTTATACTTGTCTAATGCGTCGACAAAACTGCATCTGTTTATGTAGCCATTTGACCATACACGGTGAATTGCATGTCAAGCTTGGCGGATTGGCTCTCAGTCCATGAATAGCAAGCGCGGTTGCGCCTGAGCAGTTGCAAAATCATCCACGCCTTTCACCATGGCCTCGCTCTGGTACGCGATCAGCGCACTATGGCTTCGCTCGCAGGTCAGTCTAAGCGGCCAGTACTCGGTGGTACGACTCGCCGCGCTGGAGGAATACCACCGCACGGCATCTACGCTCCGCGTGGCGCTTGTGTTGGTGCTGGTTCCACTTCCAGTCATCGTGGTGATTTGCGTGATGAACGTGGTCCCGCTGAGAGCTCCATCCCGTGGCTGGTCGGGGAATCACGGTTTCTGGGTGTACACCGGCATCGCAGCTGTCCTCATCGTGGCGGGCATCCTTCGCCAGGCGCAGCATATGATCCCAGAGCTCACCATATCGACACGTCGACGACTGGCGCTGTCTCTCGTAGTAGCGGTGTGTCTGGACGCATTCCTCGTCGCTCTCGCGGCGTCCTGGACCTTCCCTGTGCCGTTCATTGTCGTGTTTGCCACCATCGGCTTCGGCGCGCTCGTCTTTCCGCTCTCCGCCTGTGTGATTGGTCGTCGCGCAATCACCTCCACTCCAGTGCTACGTGCACGCCTCTATGACCTGACCTGTCTCATACTTACCCAGATGGCGCCGCTGTTCGTGTATCCTGTGTACAACGCGCTGTACATTGCGCTCCCACCTTCGTTGCGCCTCGTTTTTGTGCTCTTGCTGCCATTCACACGGATGGCACTGGGCAACCTCGCTGCCCACTTCAGTCGCTACTGGGAAGATCTAACGCCCGCCACGGCTGTGTTCACGGTCGAAGTCTTCAACGCGTTCTACGTCATGACATGCCGGGTCGTCGCTGTCCGCAGCGCTGCTGCTGACCGTCGATCTCGTCCACCTGACATTCTGTGTGATGAAGACATTACGACGTTTCAACACACCACGCCAATCGGACCTGATGTGTGCGGGCGTACGTGCTCGCTGTCAAGCAAATCTACTCGACACGGTTCGACAGCTCTGCTTCAATCCTGAGCAGCTCGATCGCTCGATCGTTGCCCACATCCAGCTCTACGGCAGTCAACACTTCCAGCATTTCAAAGACTCCGCCACGCCAATGGCCATCGCGAAGATCCAAGCGCTCGGGCTGTACGCGCACCCAAGGTGGGGGCCCTTGGGCAGTCATCCCACGGATGCACGGCGGTATCCACATCGGGCACTTGGTCACGGCAACATGGCCACAATTGTGCCCATTTCGCCAGCTTCAGTCGGCACCGCACACGCTAACGCCCAGTTCGTGGATGAGTCGCTGCGCATGCTTTTCAGTATGAGCACACAGTCCTGACCGAGTACGTCGAGTGTGTCGTTCCCTTCATCTACATCGCCTACGCCACCTGGCTTCGCTACTTGCCCAACCTCCAGTATTTTCCACAACTGCGCGACATGCCCGACACGCAAGTCGCCAGCACCAACTGCAAGATCCTTCTGTACGGGTTAGTCCAGTGCGTCTCTCTGCTTGAGCAAAATGGCAGGACCGAACGATCTGCGCCCTTGATGGCGAGCTCTCTAGCAGCGCCTATGGGCGACGACCAGCCGCGCTGAATTAGAGTGCTGATCAAGTACTGTACTTCCGACTTGATCGCTTGCGCTTTCCCGCTTCTTACCCATCCGTTATGAGGTATTGCCCCCGATAGAAGCCTTGTTTTGTCGCCCAACTTGGGCATGCGACTCAACCTGGCCAATGTCGCGGCCAAGTCGCACCGCAAGGCCCAAGAAGAACTGTCGACGGATGAAACTGTCGTAGCCGCAGCCGCAGCCGCGCGCCTTCGGCAGGCTCGTCGCCAGCGGCAAATTGGACGCCACGGGCACCTGCTCGGAGCACGGCCTCAAGTTCGCTCAGCATCGGCCAGAAATTGGACGACCCGGGCGTCAATCCGATCGAGTAGAAGATCCAAAATTGTGGGCGGCAGCTGCTGCTTGGGCTTTCACGTGCGGCTCGAGGCCTGCAGCGTCTCGTTCGTCGTCAGCGAGGGGCCTGCATGGTGAGCGAGCTGGCGATAAACCTCTTTTTTTTTGGTCTGGTCCATCGGTGGATTCCTTCGCAGTACGAGCCAGAGGTGTATCCAACGCTGATCGACCGACCAGAGGTCCAGATCTTGGTACTTGCGAGCGGCTGCGTCGTGGTCGCCGGCGCACAAGACACTCAAGAAATCATGTGTGGTTTGCAGACGGGCCTAGTGGGTCGCTGGAAGAGTCCAAGGCGATATTGTGCGCCGACTCGTTGGCTCCTTGGGTGCGGCACTTGTTCAGCAGCAATCAAGCAAATGCCTCATGGAAGACCAAGGACTCATACAGAACGTGCGTGCATCCGCAGGCGAGTGCGACACAGTTGAAGAGCAACGAGGGGACTGTTTTCGTCAAGAATACTGACTCAACATGTATTTTTCTTATCCATCAAGAAGATCTACGAGTCGGTAGAGTACGTAGATGCGGTCACACGCCCAGTTAGTCCAAGGCGTTGGCCACCGACGCCGCGGCCACGAGCAGTGTGGCCACGAGAGCGGCTTCGTTAGTCGCAGCGCTCGAGGTCGGCACGGGCGTTTCTTGTTCCTTGGGCTTGGGCTTGGTCGCCGCGGGCGCCTTGGTCACGCCGACGTCGCCCGAGAGACTGGACCATCCAGAATGCGCGGCGATGGAGTCGGGGAGGATCACCATGAGCGTTGGCTGGCCGGGAGCGAGCGCGCCGTTCGTTGGCGCCGTCGGAGCCGCCGGGTTTGCGGGGGTCGCGGCGGAGCCCGAGGCAGCACCAGTGCCAGCTGTCGTCGTCACATCGGCCTCGCCCGTGCCCGTGCCGCGACCGCCAAAGTTTTGCGCGCCTGGTGTGCCAGGACCAAAGTTCTGCGGTCCGTTGGGGACGCCAAAGCTGGGGACGCCAGGCTGCTGCTGGCCGTTGGTGGGGACAAACGCTTGGTTGAACCCGTTGCCCTGCGGCGGCATGGCCCCAAACTGCCCCTGCAAACCGATCTGGCTGTTGGCACCTGGAGGCGCAAACTGCAGCTGGCGGTGCGACGACGAGCTGGCGGTGGCGGCAGTGGCGGCAACGCCAAGTGCGGCGCAGACGACGGGGAGGAGGAGCACGAACGAGGAGGTCTTCATGGCTTCGCGTGGGGGCGTGGAGAGAGGAGGCTTAGGCTTCAAGGACGGAAGGGAGGGGGCTGTTGTCGGCGGAGCAAATCGCGGAATGAGCTCCAGCAGCTCGAGCGCACTGGACGACTCCAGCGGCTGGCGCTACGAGGGTGAATGCGATAGCAAGAGAACACGCGCGTGAGAGAAAATATGATCGCTGTCCAGTGAAGCAGCGGGCGTCCGTGTCGACATGTATGTGATGGTCAAGAGACGCCGCTGCGGTGTTGCTGGCCAGTCAGCGAGTCGGCGCAGGTCGCTTTGCAGAGCAGTCGCAGATTGGTTCTGCGGCCGAGTCGCAAGACTGCTCCGATTGGCTGCAGTTGTAGCAAGTAGCAACAGTTCCAGAGACACAAGACCACCAAAGCCCATCAACCATCAGAAAGCGGTATCAACAAGAGAAGGCTGTAAAAGAAATCGGCTGTTGGTGGAAATAACAAGAGACGACTGACGCAAGATCGAAAAACACATCAGACACCGTCGATGACAAGTTAGACGCCAGTGGCCAGCGCGAGCGCCACCGCCATCGAGACGGCGACCGCGGCCATAGCTAGGCGGCGCGAGGGCGAGGCTGCGGCGGACTCGGCCTCTTTCGGCGTCTCGCTGGGCGGCACCGTCGTCACCGTCGCGTCGTCCTTGTAGCTCGACCACCCAGAGCCAGCAGCGAGGAAATCTGGAAGGATCACCATGATGGTCGGCTGCCCAGGCGCGAAGGTCGCTGCATTCGGAAGCGCTAGGTCCGTAGCGGTCGCCGTCCCAGCGGCCGTGGTGGTGGTGGCCGCGCCAGTTGTTGGAGCCACGGCGGCGTCAGCGTCAGCGTCAGCGTCAGCTTCATCTCCCGCTTCAGCGTTGGTTCCCGCCAGATTGCCCGTGGGGGCAGCAGCTGACTCGAGTCCCCAGCGGTTGTTGGTGGCCGCGTCGGGCGCGAGGTTGGTCGGCGGCCACAAGGGCGCGTTTCGCGGGCGGAACGGTCCTGGGCTGTTGCCCTGTGGGGAGAACTGGAGCTGCCGCTGGGGCTCATCGGCAGTAGCGCAGGTAGCAGAGACACAGGCGGCAGCTGCGAGGGAGACGGCAAGCGAGGGCTTCATGGTCGGAGAATGCGGGGGGCGGGGGAGGCTGCTGGCTGATGTGGAGCGATTTGAGGAATGAACGGTTGGTAGGCGACGCAGGAAGCGCAACCCAGCAAGCGCAGTCCGCCATCTCCATCATTTCAAACCAAATCAAAAAGCGAGTGCATCAATCTCAAATCAAGCATTACTAGATTGAAGGAAGGCGGATGGCATCACTCAGCAGACTGCGCTTAGTAGCCTCGTGGTGGGTACTGGCCCTGAGGAGGGTACTGGCCCTGTGGAGGGTACTGACCGGGCTGGCCCTGGGGTGGGTACTGACCTTGCGCGAAGCCCTGGGCTGGCGGATAGCCTGGTTGGCCTTGAGGAGGGTACTGACCCTGCGGTGGGTAACCAGGTTGGCCTTGTGGAGGATATCCTGGCTGACCCTGGTGTGGGTATCCTGGCTGGCCCTGTGGAGGGTACTGACCCTGGGGCGGGTACTGGCCCTGTGGAGGATATCCCTGCTGCGGTGGGTATCCAGGCTGGCCTTGTGGCGGGTATCCTGGCTGACCCTGTGGAGGGTATCCCGGCTGGCCCTGAGGGGGATACCCCTGCTGCGGTGGGTATCCGGGCTGGCCCTGCGGAGGAGGGTACCCTGGCGCGCCCTGCGCAGGTGGCGCATGCTGCTGCGAAGGGTATCCTTGCTGCGACGGGTATCCTGGCGCTCCCTGCTGCGGTGGGTATCCCGCCGGTGGGGCCAGACCGTGAGGTGCCGGGTGCCCCTGGGCAGCCGGTGGCGCAGCTCCGTACGCACCCGGAGCCGGCGTCGCCGCAGCTCTCGGAGCCCCCGCTGGCGGATCCTGCGGGGCGTCGTAGACCTCGAGCGCGAGCTTGCGGTAATCGCCGCTGATCTCGCCGTGGATTCGGTCGCGCAGTTCCTTGCCGTAGAGCTGCTTGTAGGCCTGCTTGACCTGCGGCAGCACGCAATGGTAGCGCACGAGCGCCGTGCTCAGCGCCGTCTCATTAGTGCCAAAGCCTTTCATCGTGAGCTCAAACAGCTCGGCGATGGTCGGGTACGGGTCCATCACGGCCTTGACTACAGTACCCACACACAACAAGTTCAGTATAGGCTCCCATACAAATCACGAACGAGTGAACAGTCCACAAACGCACTCAGGTACTGGAGGCTTCGCTTGGCGTCGCCGCCAAACTCCTTGTCCACGGCCTTGGCGATGTTGTTGTTGTACTTGCGCACGTAGGCGGCGTCCATCAGCTTCAAGAACTCAGGCGGCGCGACCACGAGGATGCCGATAAACTCCTCCTCTTTGGTGCCCAGGCGGCCCTGGCCGGCCTTGTACAGCTTGACCGCCTCTTCCTCGGCCTTGGCGGCCGTGTGGAACGCCGGGTTGAACGGCACCTGCGGCGACTGGAGCATGGCCATGACCACCTTGCGCAGGTCGCCGCCAAGCTCCGAGCTCAGCGTCACTGCCAGATCCTTGTTGTAAAGTCGGAAGTAGGTCTTCTTGAGGATGTCCATCTCTTCGTTGGTGCGGCCCGAGATGATCTGCACCACCTGGTTCTCGTTGGTGCCCGCGCCCTTGGTGGCGTCGCGCAGCAGCTGCGCCTCGGTCTCGTGCAGCGGCGTTGACAGCATGCGCAGTAGGCACCCAAAGTCGCCCGACGCTTCACTCTTGACCAGGTCGTGGAGCGGCTTGCGGTGCAGCTCCTGGTAGCGGAGCGCGATGAGCGTGCGCTGCTCCGGGGACTTGGAGCCTAGCACCGCGATGAGCGTCTGCTCGTCCGTGCCCATGCCTTTGCAGGCCGCGTGGATCTGCTGCACGGCCTGGTCGATCGCCGGCGGGTACTGGATGTTGACGCCGTGGAAGGCGTCGTGCGACGAGCGCGGGTAGAGCTGGATCGCCATGGTGAACGAGACGGCGGTCCTCTGATAGTAGGCTGGTGAGGAGCTTGGCCGCAATCGGAGAGTGAGAGCAGTGGAGAAGGGGGGCGGAGCGGGCGGAGGGGAGGGGAGGGGAGGGAGGGGAGCGTCCAGCAAAAGGAGGAACGCGAAGCTCAACCCGTGGGTTCATCATGAGACACAACAACAAAAAACTGCCCATCTCGGCACAAATTAGGATTCGGTCCAGAGTCCTTCGATATAGTGACGTTTAGTGACGTTGAACTGATCAGGTGAGTTGTCTTTTCTTCAAAATTTGAACGTATATTTTTGCCATTATGGCTTCATTGATGTCTATAAAAGTGAATGTTGAATCACTCAACACGTTTTCCGTAACATATATCTCCTCCATTGTGTTTCGAGTGGAAACACAATTGAATTCAGGTCCGAGACCACATCCGCAGATCTCCACATCCGCACCCTCAGACGGGAGTACGCCCACCTTGCGACTGTAGTCCAATGGCATGACGCACATGTTTACGCAGCGGTTGATCCGTCTCAAGAAAGTGTCGACTCCAATTCGATGAAGAAAACCAAATTGTTGGACGGCGGGTTGTTTTGTTGGTGGTAGGACACCCTCATGCGGGATGAGTCCTCAGATCTTCTTGCAACGGAGAGAACTTCTACAGTTTTATGGTAGTCGACCCGAGTTGCACTAGCAGCACGCACTGTCCAAATTCGCTATGTCCTCTCCATTCAACAGCCGAACCAACTCGTCACTGGATGGGCTGGTAATCCGGCTCGCGGTGCGGCTGGCGGAACAGTTTGTACGCAGCACCCAGCAGCATATGGCGACCAGCGATCACTTTCCCTTCCTTCACGCGGAACAATGCGATGGTCAATCCACAGGATTTGATGAGGAACTCTGGGCACCAGCGCGACACCACCACCATGTAATAGTCTTTGACTCGAACCAGGTACGGACCCACATATGTAAACCCAACGGCGTGGACGATACTGATGGGCGTCCCCACCGTGGACGCACGGTCAAAACTACCAAACTCCACACGCGCATCCATCCCCACACAGTAGCGTTCGAACGATGTGAGCTTGTCGTGGTGGACGCCATCAGTTGGATATGACGACCGTGTGGATATAATCCAGCGGTGAATAGGACCGTTGACGATCCCAACTGGCACCAGCAGACAAACCGCAACCCCCAAGTAGTAGTAAAGCAGTCCTTCGATGACGTAGCACGTGTTGGCGTAGGCGCAGGCTTTGATCTCGGTCACCTGGACCTGCTCTCTGGAGATAAAGTAGGTGCTCATGAGAAAGAGATGCAGCAGATACACGCCGCAGCTACCGAGCACTGTGAGCGTCTCCCGCACACTGGAGTAGCGCTCAAAGAAGACCACTTGGTCTAGCAGCATCGTAAACACGACCGTAAGCAGCACCCCTTCGCTCGCGAACGCCAGCGTGTCCATCGTGCTCTGTGTACTGTAGTAGACCGCTGCAAAGTACGTTCGGACGTTGAGCGCGTGGTAAATGCAGAGCTGCGCCGCCACGAGCTTGTAGGTGCCCAGTCGCCGCGCGATGATGCCGGTGGTGATGAAACTAGCAAAACCAAAGATATGTCCTTCGCGGTTAACGACCGCGTGGCTCGTGTGGAGATGCGCGACCGCGTTGAGCACGATCAGACACACGACCATCATCTGGATCGCGCCCGCGGCGAAGCTTGTGCCCACCGCTTCTGTATATGCCGCGACTTGCGAGATACTGTACTCACATGTGAGCTTACCGTTCACGACCGTAAGTCGGAACGGGAATGTGGTCGCAGTACGTACACTGGCCGAGTAACCCGTGTCGGTCATCATGACGGTGCGAGCTGGAAGCTGGACAAAAGTCTTGTCGGCCGCCACATAGTTGCCCAGCGCGTACGCTGGGCCGTACACTCCAATCTTGTCCAGCTTGTGCAGGGGCTCAAAGTCACGTGATGCGCCATTGCGCACGTAGACGTCGTCGTTCTCAAGGAGGTCGCACTCGAGCGCATTGCTCTGCGTTGCGCGGTTGCATGGAGAAACCTTGGCGAGCGCGAGTCGGCCTTGCTCCAGCGAGAGCAGAAAATGGGTCCGTTCCGTGTACGCGCCTTCTTTGTATCCTTTGACGACGGCCCCGCCCGCCACCAGCGAAGGCTTCATCGCCGGCCAGATCCGCGCCGACATGAGCGACATAGGCGCGTAGCTGAGAGACAGAATGGCCGACGCCTTCTCCGAGGTGGTTGCCACGAGATTATTGTAGATCTGGATCGCGAACCAGTCCGTGGTCGGGTCGGGACACACGGTGGCCACAATCGGATGCTTGGTGATGGCCACCGAGCAGGGCCACACGCCGTAGGCTTCGAACGAGCCAGCCATTTGGCCGGCGATCGAGAAGCCGTTGCCCATGATGAAGCCTGGATCGAGCCATGTTCTGTTTAGGATCGCAGCCGTGCTGTGTACGTCGGCCTCTTTGGCCGTGCCGTACTTCTCCAGAAAGCGGACGCTGATCGATGTGTCAACGCCAACGGTTGATGGACTCAACACTTCATCCAGCATCAGGAGCGGGTCTTGCGTCAAGTGGGTGCGCGTGTAGGAAGCCCACTCGGCGTCGCCCGTGAGGTCACGTGGGATCCAGTGGACGCCATTGCCCGAGAGATACGCCTTGGTGTAGGTGACGCAGATGGCCACGCTGAGGAACAGCACGAGCGGCAGCGACAGACCATACTTGACGACGCGCTGGTCGTCGATTGAGAGCGTGGAAGCGACGCGAGGAAAGGTCGAGGTCGTGAGCGAGCCGGTCCGGCTAGTGCTGGTGGAGTCCACAGTACGGCCCATTGGCACGACCGCGGTCGCAGTGGGCGATTTGTGTCCGCTTAGGCCACGGCGCAGAGCGGCCGCTAGGCTAGAGCCGGGTGTTGACCTGGCCGGGTGGACGCCGTCGTGGATGTCTGCCACATCCGGATCTTGGAACGAGGTTACGCTGGTGTGGCCGTGGATGCTACGCGCAGAGGCCGCAAAGGCCAGCGGCTGGTTCGACGCATTGGTGAGGTCCATTGCCCGTGAGGCTTTCTTGCGCCAGCGCGGGGACTATTTCGTCAGTGCAGTTATAAAACTGATCCATTCACACGTCAGATTTGGCCTTGCGGGTAAGGACCGACCGAACACCTTTTCTATTTTCGTCGCTATTAAAATGCGCGCGTGTGTGTGTGTGTGTGTGTGTGTGTTTCTATGTGTATATGTAGCGTGCAGCTTGTGAAAGTGTCATGTGTACCCATGTCTGAGCGTCCGTTCGTGGATTCAGTCCAAGATGGGTCCACGGTCCATAGTCCGCAATCCGTCCACAGAGGGTCCAACATAGACGCGGTGGCTCCGCGGAACTTCCAGCCAAGACAAGAAGTGGTGGCTATAAATAGTGTCAATCCCCACAGAAGCAGGGAGAGGACAAAGTATTCCGCTCAGGCCTTCTTCATGGCCAATGGCATCTGGTCTGGTGCAAGTAGGAGGGTAGAATTGGCGAAATATTCCCCTCAAGTGCTGAACGGAACAGAACGCTTGGTCGTGTAGTGAAGCTACGGGGGATGTTTGACTAATGTTCATCTTCTCTAGGCGTCGAAACATCCTTTATTGGCGCGAACAGCGGTTTTGGTGAGATAGGGTTTGCTCTGTTTACCACAATCTGCAGCTCCACTACAAAGTCGTTGGTGTTCGTTCGCAGTGGTTAGTACCCACGCGGAGGGTACCCAGGGTAGCCCTGGGCGGGAGGGTATTGGCCCTGCGGAGGATACTGTTGCTGTGGTGGGTACTGTTGAGGAAGGTATCCTGGCTGGGCCGGCGGATATTGCCCCTGGGGAGCGTATCCTGGTTGGCTGGGAGGATATCCTGACTGGGCTGGGGGGTACTGTTGCTGCTGAGGGGGATATCCTGGCTGCGCTGGCGGATACTGGCCCTGAGGAGGGTAACCTGGCTGCGCTGGTGGATAACCCGGCTGACCTGGTGGCTGCTGCTGCGGCGGGTAGCCACCGTATGGCTGCGCTTGCTGAGGTGGGTACCCTGGTGTCTGTTGCGGTGGGTAACCAGGGGCCGGCGTCTGCTGCTGAGGAGGGTAGCCAGGAGCTGGCGCATGCTGTGGTGGGTATCCTGGAGCTGGCGCCTGTTGCGGTGGGTAGCCGGGTTGCTGCTGTGGAGGGTACCCCTGAGGTTGGGCATGAGGGTAGCCACCCGGGGCCGGATGTTGAGTAGGGTAACCGGAACCAGGAGCTTGCCCTTGCTGGGGCGGGTATCCTTGGCCTTGAGGCTGCTGTGGAGGATATCCTGATGTTGGAGCGTGGCCTTGCTGGGGCGGGTAACCAGGCATTGCGCCATGGCTCTGCTGAGGTGGGTATCCGGCTGGCGCTTGGTAAGCAGCCGACGCCGCGCCAGGAGCAGGTTGACCACCATATCCACCTGGAGCCGGGTAACCGGACGGAACAGCCCCAGCAGCCCCAGGGATCGGCCCGCCCGTTGAGGCTCCCGCCGGGGTCTTTACTGGCTTCGCGACAGGCATGTCGCGGGCGGCGTCGTACGCTTCGAGTAGCAACTTGCGGTAGTCACCACTAGTCTCGCCGTAGATGCGGTCGCGCAGCTCCTTGCCGTAGAGCTTCTTGTACGCCTCCCTCACCTCCAGCAGCACGCAGTGGTAGCGCACGAGCGCCGTGCTGAGAGCCGTCTCGTTGGTGCCAAAGCCCTTCATGGTCTTCTCAAACAGCTCGGCGATGGTCGGGTACGGATCCATGACGCACTTGACTGTGAGAACAACATCAACAGATTAGCACGAGATACGCCGTCTATCTAAACAGGGTAATCCACCGAACGCGACTCACCGAGATGTTGGAGACTCTTCTTGGCGTCGCCGCTAAATTCCTTGTCCACGGCTTTGGCAATGTTGTTACTGTACTTGCGCACATAGGCAGCATCCATCATCCTGAGGAACTCGGGAGGCGCGACGGCGATAATCCCAATAAACACCTCTTCGTTCGTGCCCAGGCGGCCCTGGCCGGCCTTGTACAGCTTAATCGCCTCTTCCTCGGCCTTGGCGGCCGTGTGGAACGCCGGGTTGAACGGAAGCTGCGGCGACTGCACGAGCGCCATCACGACTTTCTTGAAATCGCCGCTGAGCTCCGAGCTTAGCGTCACTGCCAGATCCTTGTTGAAGAGGCGAAAGTAGGTCTTCTTGAGAATGTCCATCTCTTCGTTCGTGCGACCCGAGAGGATCTGCACGAGCTGACCTTCGTCGGTGCCCATGCCCTTAGTGGCGTCGCGCAGCAGCTGCGCCTCAGTCTCGTGCAGCGGCGTCGACAGCATGCGCAGCAGGCGTCCAAAGTCGCCCGACGTTTCGCTCTTGACCAGGTCTTTCAGGGGTTTGCGGTACAGTTCTTGGTAGCGGAGCGCGATGAGCGTGCGCTGCTCCGGGGACTTGGAGCCTAGCACCGCGATGAGCGTCTGCTCGTCCGTGCCTAGGCCCTTGCAGGCGCCGTAGATCTGCTGGACGGCCTGGTCCACATTCGGCGGGTACTGGATCTGCGTGCCGTGGAAGGCGTCGTAGGACGAGCGCGGGTAGAGCTTGAGCGCCATCGGTAAGGACAAGAGGAGGAGGGGGACGGCGGTCCGCCCAGAGGAGGAGTTTAGACGGCGGTCCGCTTGGGGGAAAACGAGTTATCGAGGAGGCCAAGGAGGGCAAAAGACCAGAGAACACGGGAAGGGAAAGAGGTTTACAGTCGCCCAGTGGGTTCAACTGGGTAGAAGAAGGGTGAGGGTTCGTACCAGATAGCATTGTCGCTCCTATCGTTTCTGAACCCAAATGTAGTTCGTAACCTGATATCCTGTGAATGCGTTCAGCTTTTATTTCCAATCACAGCGAAGTTGTTGGCGACACCAATAAGCCAAGCAGCACCATGGATCCACTGCTGAGCGATGCGCTGAAGCGCGGGCATCCAGTCGTGTTCTTCGACGTGGCGATCGGCGGCGTGCCCGCGGGCCGCGTCAAGATGGAGCTTTTCAAGAACGACTGCCCCAAGACCGTCGAGAACTTCCGGTGCGCTGGAGCAACATACAATACCACAAAGGGAAACAAATCGGACTGACGAACATATTGTGATGTTGTGCTGCTGCTTTTGTGTGCTGCCTACAGGCAGTTTTGCACTGGCGAATACAAGTGTGTGTTGTCTTGCAGCTTGCCGTTGGAATTGGACCTCTAACAGTGTAATCTGTCCGCGTCGCTGCAGAAAGTCGGATCTGCCCGTGGGCTACAAGGCGTGCGCGTTCCACCGCGTGATCAAAGACTTCATGGTGCAGGTGCGTGGTACTGCAGAGTAGCTGTTACACTGTACCATAGACTTGTCGAGTTGGAGCGGATGGTGACGTCTCTCGTGTGGTGTTATCTGTGCAAACAGGGTGGCGATTTCCTCAAGGTCAGTCGATTCTCTGTCGACCATCCAACCAAGCCCATACCACCTGAGCGTTGACCTCATCGAAACGCGACTGCGCTCACACTGATGTCACGATTGTCTATCGGTGCTTATTGTAGGGTGATGGCACTGGCCGCATCAGCATATATGGCGACAAGTTCCCAGACGAGAACTTCATCCACAAGCACACCGAGGCCGGGCTTCTCTCCATGGTGCGTTCGTTCTATGTCCCTGACTGCGATTTACTCCTCTTTGCCCACGCGTGAGCGATGAAATGATCATAGGCCAACAGCGGCCCCAACGCCAACGGCTGCCAGTTCTTCCTCACCTGCGCGCCGTGCGACTGGCTCGACGGCAAGCACGTGGTCTTCGGCAAGCTCCTGGATCCAGCGTCGCTGCTGGTGCTGCGCAAGATGGAGAGTGTGCCCGTGGGCCCAAACAGCAAACCCAAGCTCAGCATTGTCATCACCGAGTGCGGCGAGCTGTAGTGAGCCATTTCGCGATTTGCAGAAGTGCCATTTGGATAGTCGCCCCTAGGGGGTACAAATTCACATCTAGGTTTTTCTTGTTTTGTGTGACAATGTTGAACCTCAAATAATAGGTGTTTTATCCACCAGTAATGAGGTTTTACTCATTGTTGCTGATGTCTTGCATTCTGGATCCTTTTGTATCGGAGGTCGGTTGGGGGGAGCGACCGTCACTCTTGTTTCCCTTGGGCGTTGCTCGGTTTCTTTCCGCGAGCCAACCCAGTCCCCCTGGATCTAGCGCTCCACACAACCAAAACCAAAACCCCGTCGGGAGCAACATCCGTCCGCCGTTCACATCGCGGTGTCTGTTCTCCCCTCTCCTCCTCCCCCGCAAGTGCTCTCCTCTGAGCGTAGCATTCGCCCCCCTCCCCTCCCCCCTCCTCTCCCCTAAAAACACACCACACACCAATGAGCACCTCAAAGCGCGAGTACTTGCTGCAGCGCGGGCGGCAGCTACAGGCGCTGACTGGAGCCATCGACGCGCCCGCGCCCTCCAGCGGCGCGAAGCCCACCAAGGCCACGGCCCGTGAACTAGCCAAGGTGCGCGACCTCTGCCCGAACGGCACGGAGGACGACGTGCTGCTGGCGCTGCTGGCGGCCGCCAAGGGCGACCACAGCAAGATGGAGACGCTGATCAGCGAGCTCTGGGAGAACCCCCGCGGCGACGAGTGGGCCACGGTCGAGAAGAAGACCAAGAAGAAGAGCGAGAGTAGTCGCGCTTTCTCTGAACGCAACAGTGGCCGCGGCCGCGGCCGCGACGGCGTTTACAAGAGCGACGACACGGCGGACGACCACAGCGACAACAGAGGCGGCCGCGGAGCGAGTGTCCGCGGGCGAGGCGCTCCCGCTGCGCGCGGCGGACGAGGCGGTGTGCGCGGCCGCGGAGGACGCGGTACTGCGCCACGCACTGGCGCCCAGGACGGCACTACGGCGTGTCCCGGCGCCGACCAGGACGACAACACAGAAACGACCACGCCCGAGGCGGACGGCACAGCGAGCCCTCCGCCGTCGTCCTCCTCCAAGAACGCCGGGAAGAGCAAGGGCAAGGACGCCGCCGGCAAGCAGGCCGAGACGCAGCCAGCGGTGGTCGCGCCCACGGCGCCGCCCGTGATCCCGGGACTGACAGGCGCATGGACGAAGAAGCCCAACCTCGCCGGTCTGATCCAGCCCACTAAGCCTGTCGAACCGCCCAAGCCTGTAGCAAAGTCCACTGCCGCCGAGAAGAAGCCAACGCCACAGACGACACCCGCCGTGGGCTCACCAACGTCTACTGCCGCCACCGCTGCGGCTACTGCCTCTCCAAAGGCCGCGCCCGCGTCGCCAGTCAAGACCCCTGCGTCTCCAGTGGCGGCGGCCAAGCCGTCTCCTGCGGTTGCTGCTGCTGCTGCTACTTCGCCTGTGCCTGCGCCTGCGAGTCCGAAGAAGGCGGCGACACCTAAGAAGGCGGCGACACCAAAGGCCGTGGAGAAGGTCACGTCGCCCAAGGCGGAGCCCGCCAAGTCGCCCAGCATCTCGGCCTGGGGATCGCTCGACGTCTCGACCACCACGATTGGCGACTGGTCGGCGCCTTCGACCACCATCGCGACGGAGAAGAAGACCGCGCACACGCCCAACGCCTGGTCGCGCGGCAGCCCGATGGTCACCTCGGAGGCCACGTCCACATCTACGCCCGCGACGCCTGTGTCGCCCAAGGAAATGCGCTCGGAGTCGCATTCGGCCGGCTCGGCCACCAGCCCAAAGTACCTCAAGCTCGGCCGCTGGGAAGCGGGCGTCCCCTCTAACCTGTCGCTTCAGTTTGGCAGCTTTTCGTTGAATGGTGTCGACGCCGCCGAGTCGACCTCGCCGCGCGGCTGGGGCGCGAGCTCGACCTCGACCTCCACCAGCACGGCCGCACCCAACAAGACGGAGACTGCGAGCGCCTGGGGTACACAGCCGGCGGGCTCGCCAAAGAAGAAGGCGACGCCATTGTCGCCAGCAGCGCGCACCACTGAGTCAGAAGACCGCAAGACCAGCGTCACGACCTCGGCGCCGCCTGGCTTGTCAGTCGAGTCGGGCCGCGTCACGCCAAAGTCGGCGCAGTCGCCGCGCGGATTTGCTCCGTCGGCGCCGTCGCCAGCGTCTCTCCCAAAGCCAGATGAAGTCAAGCGCAGCACGCCAACTCGTGCCCAGGGCGGCAGCCACTTCCAGAGCGTGGCGCAGAACCAGGCGTCGTCGAAGATCGGCTCGGGCTCGAGCTACACGTCGGACTTTAACTCGAAGTCGTCGACCATCTACCAATCCACGTACGGCCAGTACGCGATGGGCATTGGCGCCGGGGGGAACCAGGCGCAGCTGAATGCTTCGAACACGCCCAAGGGTGGCGCGGCTCGCCACACCGGAGCTGCCCCAGCGGCGGCTCAGTCGCCGTCTCACGCGCCGCAGCAAGTGCAGGCGGCCCAATTCCAGGCGCAGGCCCAGCACCAGACGCAGGCCCAGCAGGCTCAGCAGCAGAAACCGGTGCAGCAGCAGTCCCAGCAGACCCAAGCCCAAGCTCAGCCACACCAGCACCAGCAGCACGGCCACCAGAACGCACCGGGTCACCACCAGGCTGGTCCACCAGGCTACCACCCACACTACGCGCCGCCGCCTCCGCCGGGTATGGCTATGGCGTACAACCCGTATAACTACGCCAACTACTACCAGGGCTACGGTTACTATCAGAACCCGCAGTACCCTCAGTACAATCCGCGTTCGCAGTACCCGCCGCGCGGAAATGGGCCATACGGGGCGGAAGGCCCGGCTCCAGGCTTCTCGAACCCTCCGAACGTTCCGGTCGGATACCAGGACCAGCACCTGCACCACCAGCACGACTACCCAGGCGCCATCCCGCAAGGCTTTGGCGAGATTAGCGGTGCTTATGGGCTCCAGCAGCAGCCAGGCCACCACCACCACGCGCACCAGCCGAGCGGTCCGCAAAGCCACGGAAAGGGTGGCAACCAGTCTGGCGCCACGCAGCAGCCTCGCTCTGGCGCGGGTGCGCAGGGTTACCAAGGTGCAAACACCCGCGACCACGGCGCAAGTGCGCCAGCAGCTAACCCGTCGGCTAGCGCCGCGTCGGCGGCGGGTTCATATGGACAGCACTACGGATGGGGGTCGTACGGTGCGCAGCCGATGGGTGGCTGGGGCCACATGATGCCTCAAGGCTACCAGCAGCAGAATCCGTCGCAGCACCAGCACCAGGGTTCGCACCAGGGCTCGCATCAAGGTTCGCACCAGGGCTCCCACCAGGGCTCGTACCGTCAGTACGGCAGTAACAACGCGCAGGGTGGCAATGCGAGCAGCAACGAGACGGGCAGCGGCAACGGCCACGCGTGGAGCTCGTAAGCACTCGGGTAGTTCATAGGTACGAGGGTTGGACAGAAGACCTTTGTGCCGTGCAGGTGTTAGTTTCAAGTCGAAGGTGAAGTGAGGAAGCTCAGCGGTGCACTCATCACAGATGAAGCGACCAGCGAAAGAAGACACCAAGGGTAATAGTTTTTCGTCGAGCTGCCTTTGCATCTACGGCGAGCGACGCGGGTCTCGTGGCCCTCGCCGCGTTAGGTATCAATCACAAATTTAGGCGAAGCATTTGGTTGACGATTGCGTTCCACTGGTTGAGGTCGTCTGACTCGGTTGTGGTAACCTGTATACTGGCATGCATTTTCCATAGCATCACGAGGAGCACAAGATTCGCTGTTTGGACGCGCAGAATAAGAAGCATGAGTGCAAACGCGACAAAGTTCAGCGCGCATGCTGCGCTGAAGGCCACGCACTCGCCGTGGAGACCGCTCGTCCTGCCAAACCATCAAACTTCACATGGCCGCGTTGGCGGGGGCGGTATTGATATAGCAGCAAGCAAAGATAAGAGGCAGCGCAAACGAGCGGAAGACCACGGTGACGATCGGAGCGGCGATCAACGCCCAGTCGTCCCACGAGCAGGATCGGGTCAAAATCCACGTCGTTGAGGCCAGTTAACCCGCCAGCGAGTCTAAGAAAGCTCGAGGACGAGAGACAAGGCCGATTCGATGTGCAGCCACATCGCCGTCGCCGATACTGAAGCTCTCTGCGAGAGGAACTGACCTGCTCGAGGTTAGATCGTGAACGACGGTGCACGGAACAAGTAGCAATCGGTGGAGCCGTAAAAGCTCCAGTGGCCGGCGCGGAAGACGCCGCCAGTGGTATACAGCGAACGGAGACATATGGACGGCGGGAGTTTTGTGACCAAGTCAGCCTTTAAAACAGAAATTAATACGGGTTCGATCCGATTTCGGTGAGCAGACCGCTGAGGTTCGTTGCTGCACCAACCGCTGACCACGATGGTATTTTGGTTCCAGGACACAATCGAGCCGCTTTGAAGCCACCATCGGATAGCTTCAACCTAGAAGTGAGCTGTGTTCTGATTGGGTTGCTGTGCTACCAACAGTCAGCTCATTGGGCAATCAGAATTTGTTTGTCAACGGGGCCGGTCTCAGGGCACGGTTCAAGTCCCAGCGTCCAGCATCTTTCCCTGGATCGTGGCTCTTCAACGCAGTCGATGTGTCGGCCCCTGGAAGCGTCGGCCCCACGCCTCACTGATGTCGCGTTGCCCGGAAAAGCTCTGAATATGTGACGAACTGACTGCGAGGGAAACCTTAGCATTCATCGGCTTTGAGTTTGTACGCAATTTCGTTCACCGGATCGATGGTTAAAATTACTCCTAGAGAGCTCGCCTTCGTTTGCGAAGAATTTAGTGCACTTTCGACTCGATTCGCGAATCAAAGGAATCAAACAGATCAGGATTATCTCAGTATCCCACTGACAGTTGTACGAATGTCGGTCTTGCCAACCCATAAATAATGAATGTTACTTCTTGTCGAACACAAGCAAAATTCATAATCTGGCATAAATTATAAAGAGTAATCGAGGTTAAGAGAACTCAGAATGATAAAGAAGACCATTGGCACGTTTGCGATACTACGAAAATACTAAAAGTATCAAAATACATGAGGAAGCATGGGCGATCCGATTGTTGTTGAAATTATAGAATTTCCTTAATGGAGATGACCAGTAGCCAGAGAACACTCCCAGAGGGAGAAACGAATCAGAATTGTACCAAGCAGGAAGGAGGCCGCGAAGTGTAACTCTAACGTTCGTATTCGCATGGATCAGAATAAAAGAAAGTGAAGGTGTCTACTCTAGACAAAATAAAATAGCCTGGAAGTTGGTCTGCATCTTGGTCCGAGTCTAGCTAAGGTACGATGCTGGCCTGGGTCTTGATGACGCTCGTCGTGCGGTGGTACGCCAGCAGCGCCGCCGCGACCGCGAAGAACCCGCACGAGACGAGGCTGAGCGCAAACGAGACGCTCGGACTCATGTCGTTGTCGCGCAGCGGCGCCGACTGCACGAGCCACAGGATCCACGTGAGCGCATTGGCCACGAAGGCGATCGCGGTGAACGTGAGCACGGTCGCGTTGAAGCACGACTTGTTGTTGCAGCAGCACACGAACAGACAGAGCGCGAACGCGACTACGCCGACCGCAGCGGCCAGCACGCCCATGGCGAGCGAGGCCATGCCCATCCAGCCGCACGTGTTGTCCAAAAAATCGCTCATGGAGGGGATGTCGCCCAAGAAGCCAAATATTGACGCGATCTGCTCCATGTAGCTGCTGGCAATGCCGTACAGTTCACAGACACTGCCCCCGCCGTGGAGGGGCTCGCAGCTGTCGCCGATGCAGATGGCGAAGAGACCGGTGCTGAAGTTGTCGCTCGCGGACCAGAGCGGCAGCACGAGAGACACGACGTTGGCGCCCACGGCGATGAGCAGTATCAGGACCGCGAAGAAGCCCGCGCACGTGCACCCCATGGTACAGTATTGGAGCGATCGAGTCGGCTGGGAAGGGTGAAGAGATTTGATGGTGGAGGTAAGTGGGGAAAATGAGACTGACTGTCCAGACCAACGAGAAGGAAACGGGCAAGAGCGATCTTTGTGTCGAGGAATAAGATGGCGTGGACGCGTGGGACGTCCACGCATTGGGCGAGGAGCTTAGCATCCGCAGCATCTCCACTCGGTATTTACACTCCACTCCACCTCCACTACTGAGGAACTAAAACGCAACCAATCTATAAGTAAAGCTTTTTTGTGGATACGCTTTTGTCCCCACAGGTTTTTTACCAACCTTCACAGCACAGAATTTCTTTTCCGGGTATTTGTCTCCCACGCTGCAAATAATCGATACGTTCCGTCGGATCTGGTGGACGCGGCACGGGAAGCTACACCTGCTTTAGACTACAAAAAAACAAAAAATCAAACCCTGCATGACGACAGTCAATATTCTAGCATGTCTGCGTTGGTTAGAACATAGTATACTGCATATTATGATAGGAGTGAATATCTTCACTGTGGAGAAAAATTGCATTTCTAATTTTTGGACATGAACTGGGCACGCGTCTTCTTAGTAAAACCCGATAAACTACAGGCGTTGGAACGCAACCATTTCGCGATGGATCGCCATGAAGAGCGTCTCCCGATCCAGAGATCCGAGACTGAGAGCGAGCAGACGACCATTTTGCGGAGCAACTAGTACCCACCTTTTTGCTGAGGCGGGTGAATCCAGTCTCTAACTCTCTCTCCACTGTCGGGTGGACGCTCTGGTCCAGAAGAGGGCGGTTAGTCGCGCAACAGCTTGGGCTCCACAAGATTCACTGCTAAGAGCGCTGTTGGATGCGATAGAAGTCATAAATAGCAGGAACTGCTCCAGCACGATAGAGGGATGTGAGATAAAAAATTAGAGTTCTACAAATGCAAGTTTTGCGAACTCCATCGCGCTTAGGGATGAGAATGTAAACTAGGTTTGATTGGTCCACGCGGAAATAATCAGATCTTATTGGCTGATTGAAGCCGCACTTTTTAGCAGTGCCGATGAAGAGCTACTTTGATTTCGTTTTTGGACCACTCCTGGTTGTGGCACTCGCCACGCCCCGCGTCTGGTTCGAATTGCGACGACAGCTCAAGATGCGCGCGGATGGGCTGAAGGAGCGGTCTCGCCGCAGTCCAGTCGCTCGGGTCGTGCGCTGGTGGGCTTTGCTCACGCTTAACTCCACATATCCTGGCTGGGAAGTGTGAGGAGGTTGAGACTCACAGGTTCTGTATCATCGAGAGAAAACGAGCCATCCGCGTCGATGGGAGGACAAGCAAGAGCCCAGGTGCGACGATTGGGCCTCGACGCGCAGATGTGTGTGTTGTGTGGAAACAGTACAACTACATACATGAAGTGAGATGTGTGACTTCTTACCATTGGCCAGCGCTCAATAATGCTCTGGCTGCACTTTCTCGCGAATTGACCCAAACTTAGCTCACTGACATGCAAGGCGATCGTTCTAAATTGAGGATTCTGTTCTGACTCGGGTCTTCTCCCTGTGTTGTCGCCACCACTGCCAGCAACGTAAGAGGGCATTCGCCTCTCCTCCTCCTCCTCCTCCTCCTCCTCTACCTCCTCTCCGCCGGTCCCCTCCTCCTCGATCACCACCACCATGGACGTTGGCGCGTACGTGTGGGTGCAAGACGTCACGGATCCGCTCGTGTGGGTCGAAGCCCAGGTGCTCGCAATCTGCTCACCTTCTAGCAGCGACACTGCTGCGGCTGTCCCCACAGCCACGCTTCAACTACAGAGCAGCGGCCGCCAGCTCGACGCACCGCTCAGCAGCGTTCTCCTTCAGAACCACGCCAACGAGTGCGACCAGAACGACCTCGTGACGCTGCCGCATCTCCACGAGGCCTCAATCCTCCAGGCGCTGCGGCTGCGGTACGCGCGCGACGCCATCTACACGCACATCGGCGAGATCCTCATCTCCATCAACCCGTTCAAGAAGCTGCCGGCGCTCTACACGTGCGACGCCGTCGAGCGCTACGCACCAACGGCGACGGTCTCCCCTGACCCCCATCTCTTCGCCATCGCGCGCGCCGCGTACGTGGACCTGGCGCGCAATGGCCGCAACCAGTCGATTCTCATCAGCGGCGAGAGCGGCGCCGGCAAGACCGAGGCCACCAAGATCATGATGAAGTACTTTGCCGAGACCTGCGGCTCGTCGGCGTCTCTCGTGCAGCAGGACACGTCGATCGAGCGGCAGGTGCTGCAGTCCAACCCAATCCTCGAGGCGTTTGGCAACGCTCGCACCGTGCGCAACGACAACAGCAGCCGCTTTGGCAAGTTCATCGAGCTCCAGTTCGCCGGCGCGGCGGCTGCGCCGGAGTGCCCCACGATCGTCGGCGCGCGCATCCGCACGTACCTGCTGGAGAAGATCCGCGTGGTCTCGCAAGCGCCACACGAGCGCAACTTCCACGTGTTCTACGAGCTCATCGCCGCGGCCTCGGCGTCGCCGCCGCTCGAGAGCATCGCCACGGCCGCAGCGGCGTGGCGGCTCAAGTCGCCCAGCGAGTTCCGCATCTTGAGCCAAAGCGGCTGCTACGCGAGACGGGACGGCGTAGACGACGCGGCCCAGTTCCAGCGCACGCTGCATGCAATGCAGCAAATCGGCCTGCGCGGCGACGAGATCCTGAACGTGCTCTCGGTGGTCGCGGCGCTTCTCCATCTGGGCAACGTGGCGTTCACGCAGCGCCAGCGCGCCGGTGAGAACGTCCACGAGGCGTGCATCGCGGCCGGCCACGAGCCGTTCGGCACGGCGGCGTCGCTGCTACGCGTGGCGCCCGAGCAGCTGGCGTTCGCGCTGACCAAGCGCCGACTGACCACGGCCACCGAGACGCTCACCGTGGCGCTGGACGCGGCGCAGGCCGAGCACACGCGCAACGCGCTGGTGATGGAGTGCTACCGCTTGCTGTTCGCGTGGCTCGTGGGCAAGATCAACGCGCAGATCCACTGCACTAGCGGACTTGGTGGCGTGGTCGACTGCACTTGCATCGGGCTGCTGGACATTTTCGGGTTTGAAGACATGGCGGTCAACTCGTTCGAGCAGCTGTGCATCAACTACGCCAACGAGGCGCTGCAGCGCCAGTTCAACGAGTTTGTGTTCGAGCAGGAGCAGAAACTGTACACGGACGAAGGCATCGGCTGGACATTTGTGGAGTTCCCCAACAACTGCGCGTGTCTCGAGCTCTTCGAGCGCAAGCCCATTGGCTTGTTCTCTTTGGCAGACCAGGAATGTCTCTTCCCTCAGGGCACCGACCGCGCGCTCCTGGCGAAATTGTACACCGCGTTCGAAAAAAAGGCCGTCCACTTCCAGGCGCCGGCCTCCGGGTGGCAGCGCCAGAGCCATTTCGTGGTGGTGCACTACGCCGGTAAAGTGAGCTACGCGGTCGACGGTTTTCTGGCCAAGAACAAAGATTCGTTCTGCGAGACGGCGGCCACGCTGCTTGCGACCTCAACCAACTCGCTGGTGCAGAGCCTCAGCCGAGCCGAGACACCACCACCACCAGCAGCGCCAACATCGACGCCAACGTTGTTGGCGTCTTCCAACGGCAAGGCCAAGTCGGCGCTCGCAGCGACAAGCGTTGGCACGCAATTCAAGCTGCAGCTCAACGAGCTGCTCGACCTGATCCGCGCCACGGCGCCGCACTACGTGCGCTGCCTCAAGCCCAACGATTCAAGCACCAGCAGCACGTTCCAGTCGCCGCGTGTGCTCGAGCAGCTACGCAGCGGCGGCGTGCTGGAGGCCGTACGTGTGGCCCGCGCCGGCTTCCCAGTCCGCATGACCCACGCCCAGTTTCTCGAGAGGTACCAGCGCGTGCTGCCTTTCCAGGTACACACCGACATGAAGCACGTGGTGGGACAGGCCGAGCGACTGCAGCACTGTCTCGCTCGACTCTCCACATTGATAGTGCCAGCGGCCGCCGCCATGGGCGTGAGTTTGGGCCGAACGCGCGTGTTTTTCCGTCGCCAGCCGTACGAGCAGCTCGAGCAGTTGCGCGTGCAGACCACGAGCGCGGCGGCGACCATGATCCAGAAGACGCTGCGTGGTTTCGGTGTTCGCCACCGGTTTGTTGCGCTGCAACTGGCCGTGCTGCGCGTTCAAGCGCGGCTTCGTGGTGGCAAGGCGCGAGCGTTGGTCGCGTGGATGCGCCAGACGCGCAGTGCGACGCTCGTTCAGCGCCACGCGCGGCGGTGGCTCGCCACCAAGCGGTTCACGCGCTTCCGTTGGAGCGTGCTAACTTGCCAGGCGCACTTTCGCCGTCGTGTAGCCGTTTGCATCGTCCAACGACTGCGTAAGCAGCGCGCAGCCACGCGGCTTCAATCGTTCTGGCGGTGCCACCACGCTCGCCGTCGCTTCACCGCGCTGGCGCGGGCTGTCTTGGCCATGCAGTGCGCGCATCGCCGTCGTGTCTCCAAGCAGCAGCTCCTGACGCTGCGCGTCGAGAGCCGCAACGTCTCCAAGCTGCAGCAGGACAACCTCAAACTGCAAACCGAGCTGGCGACGCTGCGCATGGCGCTGCTGCAGATGCAGTCCACGTACGTGCCCGAGCCGTTTCCGGGAGTGCAGCTCGCGGTGGACCCAGTGGTGGCGAGCACACTCCAGGCGCCGCCGCCTGGTCCAACGGCCGTGTTATTCCAGATGCTGTCCACGGAGCGGCAGCATACCACGAACCAGCCAATCGAGCTGCTGTCGGACGCTAACAAGGCCAAGGCCAAGCCACAATCTCCGCTCTTCGAGGTCGATCTGATCAGCGCGCATAGCCTAACGCTCCAGGCGCCGCAGTCGGTGCGGCCACCCACGGCGCGACCACCGCGGCGTGGCAGTTTAGACCAAGCAGCGTCCATGACCAAGGCCGAGTTCATGGCGCAGACGCCGCGGCACCGCAGCCGCAGCAGCCAGCAGCTCGCGCCAAACCAGCAGCACGCGCTGGAGGCCAAGGTGAGGCAGCTGCGCGAGCAGCTCCAAGAGGCCGCGCGCGCCGCGAACCCCGAGGAAGAGCAGGAGCTGGTCGTCAAGCGGTTCCTGACCACGCAGCTGCGCACGACCAGCTCGCACAAGCTGCAGCGACCGCGCCGCGCGGGCAGCTTCGAGCTGAACCTCAGTCAAGACTGCGACAACAACAGTACTACTGTCGACGACCAACAAGACCAAGAACAAGACGAGGCTGCCGACAACACGGACGAGCAGCCAACGCCGCCGCCGCCGCAGTTCCAACGCCGAGCCAGTCGAGGCGTGCTGGCTCCCCCACTGACGGCGTGTGCTCCGCAGAACCGGTCCACGTGGGCGGCGTCCGCCTCGAGCCTCGGCTTCGAGGCGCCGCTGTCCGCGCGCCCGGCGTCCCAGGCGTTCGCCAAGCCACGGCACTTTGGCGACCTCACGGGCGGTTTCCACGCATTTGGCGACAGCTCTGCACTCTCTCCGCGCTCCTCCAGTCTGAACAGCAGCACCGTCGCCGGGTTGGCGCTGGGCAGCGTGCCGCGCTGGTGCAAAGACGCGCAGTGCAAAGCCTGCCAGTGCAAGTTCACGTTTCTCACGCGGCGCCACCACTGCCGCAGCTGCGGCAACTCGTTCTGCTTTGAGCACTCGACGCGGCGCATGACCATGGCGGAGCTCGGGTACGCGGACGCGCAGCGCGTGTGCGACGACTGCTTCGAGTGGCGCTCGCTCGAGGCTCGGGACTCGCATGTGGGCGAGGCCCAGTACGGTCGCTACACGGAGGTGCGGCCCGAGGATTTGATGGTCATGACGCGCGAGGCGTCCTCCAGCGCGCTTGCGTCCGTCAGCAAAGCCAGCCGGTGGACGCCGAACGCGGATGCGCCGGAGATCAACGTGACCTTCGAATAAGCAATTCATTAATACTAAATCGGAAACAATTAAACATAAAAAATTGGCTCCTGTGTCTTCGCCGCCACCAGGAGGTTGAAGTTACCAGCAATTATAATCTCAGATGTACAGACCAACGTTTAAAAAAAGTCGATATCAAAGACTGTCTTACATGCGGGGAATGAAGAGTTAACCTTTTTATGGTTTAACAACAACCCGTGCTATGATCTAAAGATGGCTGCGGCCCGCTCGCTGGCCCAGTGGTCGCGGCCGCGTGCTACATCCCGCTAGACGTGACCATCGAAGGCGTCCACGACAGCAAGAAACTCTCGGAGCCGCAGTGCGAGCAGTTGTTCCAGCAGCGCACGACGCACCCGCAGGTCAAATACGCTGTGAGCATCGGCAGTGCGCAGCGCATCGACGAGATCAACATCCTCCAGGCGTCGCTTGAGGCCATGAGCACCGCCGTCACGGCGCTGGAAGTGCCGGCGGATTTCGTGTTTGTGGACGGCAACCGCATGCCCACGCAGCTCACAGTGGACGCCGAGACCGTGGTCCAAGGCAACAGCAAAGTGTTCGCGATCGCCGCGGCCTCGGTGATCGCCAAGGTGACTCGTGACCGAATCACAAAGCCGGTCTCGACAAGCGCCTCCTTTTCTGTTGCGCCTTTTTATGTGCGTGTATCTCCCCAATTTCGCAGATTTTTTATTTACCCTATACTATATTCTGCATACCACAATCCGTATCCAGACCACAATTGGCACGAGGACAACATTACATCTATGAGAACTCATACTGTTTTGTTTTCCTTGACTTCTTAATCGCTGGTACTTCGCACGCTGTACCTAGGCGCCAATTTGGAACTACAGTACGTCAGCTTTCGCAGCCACGGTATGCAAAATATCAAACTCTCCACGCACCTTGGACCTTCGGCACACACACACACACACAAAAAGGCGGGTCACAGCCACCGGTACCGATACCGTCGACATAACGCTATGCGCCCGTCGTGGCGGCGTCGGCTTGGTCTCCCGCCGCCGCGGTGTTTGCGTCTCCTGCTCAAGGCGCAGCCGCTTCCTCTGCGAGCCGTTGTCGGCGGGTCTGGGTAGTCGCGTGGACCGCTCACAACGACGAGATTGAGCGGTCTGTTCGCACGGAGCGGGAGCGAACGTTCCCGGCAGTAGCCCACATAGAGAGCGCAGACTTGCTTGGCCTCGTCAACAACCACTCGCGTCTCCAGCGTCAATTCCTTGGCGGTTGCTTCGTCGGGACAGACAGCGATGTAGAATGGGCGAGCCAACGACGCCGTGTCCTCCGACGTCGCCGGCGCCAAGAGCTGGTTCATCGCCACCAGCTGTTTTGTATTGATGGCGTGCTTCTTTGCGGTCGTCACCTGCAGATACGCCACACCACCCGAGTTGAGCTTCACCATGCTGTCGATATTGGGGAAATCGTTGCAGTTCGGATACCGATACGAGTAGTCTGCGTTGTATCGCCACTCGACTGAAGCCGCCTTAAAGTCGCTCGATTTCCCAGAACGCATCGGCTGGCCGTGTTTAACTTCGACCTTGTGCGGCGGACGCGATCGACTTGGTTCCCACCAGCTAAACGCGTCGTTGCGTTCGGCATCAGTTGCGAGACGTCGCCCACTTGAGCCACAGCGGTGGACATTACGAATTGACACTCCTCCACCGAGTCCATCGTGAACTCCCAAACGCTTCCACTCGAGTAGAAGAATCGATCGGCCATCTCTTTATCTTCCCACTTGTGGATCGACCGCCCAAGTTGGAAGAGATCGCTTTGGCGCCGCACGGAAGTAGACAGCAGTAGGCGTGCACGTGCTCGTGGGATTTGAGATCCACTAGCTGCGATGTCGCTAGAAGACTAAACTTCATCAGCGCTCTCGGTAGACTCGATTGTCGATACACAAACCCATCCAGCAGCAGCCACACTTCTCGCTTGTCACCACCAGCGCCGCGCACCCGCTGCTTCTTGCGTCCAGTGAGCGAAATGTAGATCTCAAAATCGCCTCATGGTGGGAGCAGTCTGACTGACAGAAAAGGCAAGCTGGTCGTTTTCATAGCCCAGATAGAACAGACAGTCGAGCTGGTGCTTCGTGTTGAGCTTGCAATACACGAGCACGTTCTTCTTCTCCACGAGCGCAAGGTAGAGCGCCAGCAGACAGAATAGTGTCGACTTGCCGACGCCTGGAGAGCCTTCCACGATACTTCTCTTCTCGGCAAGTGGATTGCTGGCACGTGGTTGGAGCCATCCGTTGAGCACGATCGAAGCCACGTGCTTCTCCTCCGTGCGCCAGTAGATGTGACCGGTGGCGGTGCATCCCCCCAGTGTCTCCATGAACGCGTGGATCGCAGGGATTTCGTGAGACTGGTTGGCCGTCCACTCTAGCAAGGCGCAGCATTCGGTGCGTAACGCTCGCGCGGTGGTCTGATCCAACGGAGAGAAGGGTGGCACCGCCACCACCACCACGGGCGAGAGGGCGTGCGGTGGTGGTGGTGGTAGTGGTGGTGGTACGACCACGACGAGCGCCTGCGCTTTGGAGCCACCAAGCGCCCCAATTGGCGAGTCTTCGTCGAGAGGCTGGCGATCCGGCGCGTCCAACGCCGCGTGGTTGGCGTAGACCGTCAATTGGGCGGCGTACACGCCTTTTTTTCCCCTTCAAAATCCTGCGGTTTTCGTTCTTTATACAGGTAGGAGCTGGGACAAAATCAAGTGGAGTCGGAGCATGAACTAGACCAGCCTGCACTTCGTGGAGACTCAAAGAGAGGGTCGAATCGATGGTCGTAGCACAACGCGATGCTGAAGACAGAAGATCCCTTATGATTGAGGCGAGAACTCTGCCACTAAGAGCCGTTCTCTCTTCAATCGCGACGGCAATAGGCGCTCCCGATTGACCACATCGCCAGTTTAGATTCCCGTATTTTTCATAACGTAGTGATCCAGGCCAACGAATCACAATGGGCAGAAAAGGAGTCTAGACGGCTTTGTGCATCAGCTGTGAGCTTTTGGTTCACTAACAATTCCAAAAACAAAGATAAAAAAGAAGAAACTCGGATCTCTTTGGGGCGTTGGCGGTGCTGGCGTTAGCGCCGTGGCAACCGCGTCCTCCCCCGGCGCCGCAGGTCTTCGCGACGTCGTCGGTGTCGGCGTCTTGGTGGCTTGGCTCGACTTGGCGAGTCGAGCGGCCAGGGCGACGACGACGGCGACGTCGACTGCGATGGCGTGTTCTGAAGGCGGCGATGTCATCGGCTGCTCGGTGGCAGCTGCGCGGGTGCCCACGGCCGCAGCATTGTCGATCGCTTAGCGATAGCGACTGGCGCGTCGTGGTCGAAGCTGTGCACAGACGCGAACGGCTCTGACGCCGGATCAGGAACGCGCGTGTGCCTCCGGAGGCGGTCGTTGTTGCTGGCGCCACCGGGGCGTCTCGTCGACTCGATCGCCTTGCGAAATGAATTGTGCCTGCCAATCTATATGTACGGACAACGCTACGTGAGGGGGGAAAACCATCTCCAGCTTGGACTGGCAGGATAAAAACCTCGTCTTGGAACTTGATGCACCGAGCCAGGCTGTTGGTTGCTGGATGTCGCCTGGAGAGCGAGGATAACCGGGTCCGATGGTCCCGAGATGTTGAGGGAGACCGACATTCGCTCCATTCAGCCAGAAAAACCACTAGTAATGACCGCATGTCAGGGTGGGAATAATCCCAGGAATGAGTCCAAAGTTCGGCTGTGCCAACCTGGTCGAACTTAAGGATTCATGGTCAGTCAGTATTTTCGAGTCTGCAAATTATTTTAGCAGGCAAAAACGACGATGACTCAATCGCTGTTCAGTCTGCCGACAGATACCACCGAACCCTCGCTATGACTTCAGGAAACGTCAATGTTCCAAATGGGCAAAGTTGGGGCAATAATAGTTTGTCGATTTATCTGTTGCTTCGGCTACAACGTTGGTGCTGTAAAGCTGAACGAACACGCGATCCAGGTGGTGGCTAGCTGCCGCCAATTATGCCAGAAATGGCCGACTCAATTTACACAAACCTTTCGTACCGGTATGCAGCAGTATGAGCCAGATATTTTGGCCAGGTTTCTGCAACGAACCTATTTTACCTCTACCATGTAGTACTATTTTATACGACCGCCAACACTGTGCATGTAAGTTTGATTCATACATGCATAGGGTTGGCAGTCATACTTAGTATGGGATTGGTGCGTCCACAGCTGTATGTGACATGTGGAGAGCTACTTGCGCTGCTCACACGTCGCACATGACTGATTTGGTCGCATTTTCAAGCAAAAATTACTAGGGGATCGCCGCGTAGTGGTCGTGCTTGGCCTCGCGGAAGAGCGTGCAGGCGACCGCGAGCGCTATGTGGCGGCCGCTGACCACTCGCCCGCTCTCCATCGTGAACACCGTGAGCGTGAGTCCGCACGACTCCAGCACGTGCGCCGGCACGCAGCGGCCCAACACCACCATGTAAAAGTCTTTGATGCGCACTAAGTACGGCCCCACGTACGTGAAGCCGGCGGCGTGGACCACACCGATGGGCGTCGCGCTGCCTCCGCATGCGTAGTTGCCAAAGTCGAGGCGCGCGTCGCGGCCAATGCAGAACTGCTCGAAGGTCGTGACTTGCTTGTCGCCCACGGGCTGCGTCACGCCCCTGGAGCGTGTGGCGACGCAGAAGCGGTGGATGGGACCATTAATAATAGCCACGGGCGCGAGGAGAGAGACGGCGAGGCTCACGTAGTAGTAGCGGTAGCCGTGAAGCACGATGCACGAGTTGGCGCTGGCGCAGACGGGCAGCTCGGTCACCAGCACCTGAGTGGCCGTGAGAAAGAAGGTCGAGGTGAGGTGCAGCAGCACGAGGTACGACGCGCAGCTCATGGTCACGGTCAGGTACTCGCGCACACTCGAGTAGCGCTCCACGAAGATCGCTTGGTCCAGCAGCATGGAGCTCACGACCACGAGCAGCAGCCCTTCGGCGCCGAACGCGATCGTGTCGGTGGTCTTCTCCGTGTGGCCAAACACGGCCGAAAAGTATTTGCCCACGTTGAGCACGTGGTAGACGCAGAGCTGCACGAACACGAGCTTGTAGGTGCCCAGCCGCCGCGCGATGATGCCCATGGTAATGTGGTTCTGGCCCATGCCACCAAAGATTCGGCCTTCCTGTGCGACCACGGCCTTCGTCGTGTGGCAGTGCGCGATGGAATTGAACACGATCAGACAGACCACTACCATCTGCGCAGTCGCCGTGGCGAAGCCGTTGCCCACGGCTTAGGTAAACGCCGCGACCTGTGGGATGCTGTACTCGCACGTGAGCTTGCCGCCAACGAGCGTCAAGCGGAACGGGAACGTGGTCGAGAACCGCGTGGTCCCTGCGTAGCCCGTACTGGTCATCATGACCGTAATCGCGGGAAGTTGCACAAATTGTTTGTCGGCCGCCACAAAGTTGCCCAGCGCGTACGCCGGGCCGCGGACTTTGAGCTTGTTCAGTTTCGTCAGCGGCGTCAAGTCGCGCGTGGCGTAGTTCCGCACGTAGACATCGTCGCTCTCCAAGTGGTCGCACTCGAGCGCATTGCTCTGCGTAGCGCGATTGCAGGCGGAGACCTTGGCGAGGGCGAGCTGGCCTTGCTCCAGCTTGAGCAGAAAATGGGTCCGCTCAGTGTACGTCCCTTCTTTGTATCCTTTGACGACGACGCCACCCGCCACCAGAGACGGCTTCATCGCCGGCCAGATCCGCGCCGACATGAGCGCCATGGGTGTGTAGCTGAGCGACAGGAAAGTCGACGCCTTCTCCGAGGTGGTGGCCACGAGGTTGTAGTAGATCTGGACGGCGAACCAGTCGGAGGTCGGGTCAGGGCACACGGCGGCCACAATCGGATACTTGGCGATGGCCACCGAGCAGGGCCACACGCCGTAGGCTTCGAACGCTCCCGCCATTTGGCCGGCGATCGTGAAGCCATTGGTCAGGATGAAGGCTGGGTCTAGCCAGGTCTTGTTCAGGGTCGCGGCCGTGCTCTGGACATTGGCTTCGGTTGCAGCGCCATACTTGTCGAGAAAGTTGACGCTGATCGACGTGTCGACACCGATCGTCGCGGGGCTCAGAAGCTCATCGAGCAGCGCGAGCGGGTCCTGTGGCAAGTGGGAGCGCAAGTGCGACGTCCACTCGGCGTCGCCGGTGAGGTCTTGCGGGAGCCAATCGGTGCCCGCGTCGGCGACGAACGCCAGCGCGTAGCTCACACCGATGGCCACGCTGAACGCGAAGATGGTGGGCAGCGAGAGCCCGTACTTGACTACGCGCTGGTCCGCGGCACGTGCTTGGCCAGCAGCCCCGTCGCCGTGCGGGACGCGGCACGTAGCCACGACTGCGTCCGCATGCGTGAGCCGGAGCTGGAGCTGGAGCCGTCGCGAGCGGTCATCGGCTTGACGGGCGTCAGCGGAGCGTCCGTCGCAGAGCGCACCACGTGTGGGCTTACACCGTCCGTGGCATGAAGTGCCGGGTCAATGCTCGGCTCGACCTCGTCCAGTGGGAGGATCTTGTCGTCTTGGTTCTTCAGTGCCATCGCTGATGGATGGCTGTTGTGTGTGCCTTTTCTGGGCCAGGCCGATCGGTATAGTAGTGTAGCTGGTGGCGCTTGACGGGGGAAATCAACGAGTGGCCTGGCGTGTGAAAACTTGACTGCGTAACAATTGGATACTATGTCCTGCGCGTATTTAGCTTCCCAATACCGAAGTAGACAGGCTGAAGTTCACAGCCAATAGGACGTACGCGCCCATTGAGGTTGGTTGCTTTCTCCGACCGATCGAACAGTTTCACGTGGCGCATACCACAACTTCAACCGTCTATCAGCTATTTCGCACTCGAAATAGTATCCTAAAACGACACTGGGAGCGATCGTCGACTTGATCCGACTTCCTGTTCTTGGCTCCACTCACTTGTTCCTGCTTACTTCGACGAATCTGTGGGCTGAAGCAGCGCAAACGGCCAGCTCGCGGAGGTCCGGGGGGGGGGGGGGGGGGGGGGGGGGGGGGGGGGGGGGGGGGGGGGGGGGGGGGGGGGGGGGGGGGGGGGGGGGGGG
>JAADWZ010000275.1:0-40066 GCA_023336445.1 Pythium dissimile | reverse complement strand
TCGCCCCCCCCCCCCCGCAAAAAGATCTGGCATTTCGAAACTTGCTGCTGTTTGCGTGGAGCATCGTGTTCGGTTCGATTGTATTCCAGACCAAATCATGCTGCGAGGACCCGAACACCACCCAGAAGACGACTCATGCCCGCATCACCACAATAGCAATCAGCATCCCGAGACCCCGCGGACAGCGGTAGCACCACCGACATGTTTGCCGGCACCAATCCACAGCGACGCTGTACGGCAAACCCCGTGGTTAGAGGAGCAAGACACCCGTGATATTGACATTGGTTTGCTGATTTGGAACAGGATCGCCAAGCGACGTTGAAGTGCCAAATCAAGGAGATTCAGGCCAGCCAGTCGCTAACACCCAAGGAAAAGGCCGAGTCCGTACAGAAACTCATGATGAAGGGGTGGATAGACAACCAGGAGAAAGTCGCGCTGACGAGAGTGGCAAGCGATTCGGAAATCGACCGCAAGCGCACCACATACCACGTATGGCAACCGCGATTTGATTTCGCGTTCTGGACGACATGGCTCAATATCTCGTGTTCGCTGTTCTTAGACTGAAGCCGACGGCGTCCTCGGTTGCGCCCATTACCAGTAAGTATTGGCGTCAGCGCACTGTTGCGTATGTGCTTTTCTGACGGCAACGTTGTCCTATGTAGACGTGGCTGCAAATTGCAAAGCAAGTGCTGTGGCAAGTGGTACACGTGCCGTTTCTGTCATGACGAGGTAGAGAACCACACATTCGATCGCTATGCGACCGAGATGATCTCGTGTATGCGCTGCACAACGACGCAGCCGGTCTCCAAGAGTTGCATCAATTGCAAAGAAGACTTTGGTCGCTACTACTGCGAGACGTGCAAGTTCTTTGATGCTGATCCCAACAAGGACATCTACCACTGCGAAAAGTGCAAGATTTGCCGCATTGGCAAGGTGAGATCCAGTGCTTTCATTGCCTGGACAATCGACAAAGAAGCAGGGTCTAACCTTGATCTCTTCAGGGTCTGGACATCGACTACTTCCACTGCGACCGCTGCAACGCGTGTATGAGCATCAGTCTGAAGAAGCACAAGTGCGTGGAGCGCTCGCTGGAATCCGACTGCCCGATCTGTCACAACTACATGTTCACGTCGACGACGCCCGTTATGTTCCTGCCGTGCGGCCACTGCATGCACGTGTCGTGCTATGAAGAGTACACGCTGACCAACTACATCTGTCCGCTGTGCTCCAAGTCGCTCGGTGACATGGAGATCTACTTCGCGAGCATTGACGAGCTGCTTGAGCGGGAGCAGATGCCAGTCGAATACCAGGATGTCCGCTCGCTGATCTACTGCAGCGATTGTGAGCGCAAGTCCGTGACCAATTTTCACTTCGTCTACCACAAGGTGCGTTTTTCAGCGACCATGTATCATTCGGTTGCTGCACAATCGCTAATAATTGCCTTGTTTGGTCTTTTAGTGCCAAGAAGAGGATTGCGGGTCGTACAACACCAAGCTCATCCGGCAGTTCAAAGAGGCCGATGCTCAAATCGCCAGTGCCCAGTCCGAGAGCTTTGTCAATCTCACCAACTGACCATAAAACAAATACGCACACAACTCTAAATTCAATCAACGAAATGAAAACAGTATCATTATGGCCGATCCAGTTCTTGAGAAGTATCCAATGGGGAAATTGGCCTCCTCTACACACATAGGTTCGAGTTGATTTTGCGTTTTTCCGGGAAACAACAGCGCGTGCCATGGGCCACAGAGGGCAGAGCAAGCGCTTCGCAGCGCCCGACGCGTCTCCACAGCCACCTCACACACACTGAACCCGCTACGCCACGGAGCCAACAAGGCTCCTTCACACACAACGCCAATGACACTATTCAAGAAGGCGACAATCCAATTCTGACACTGTGGTCAGTTGGTGGAATCACAAGCTTCAGGCGTCGAGAGCCAATCACACAACATGGATGGTTTTGTCCAATCCGATAGCAGCGAAGCTAATATATTAGGCCAGCTTAGCTCGACGTGCTCTTTCAAATCAGTCCTAAATCAGTACACTGCGTGGTGAAAGCGACCAGCCCGCTTTAGTGAAACCAGGTGAACACGATGGTGCGGCCGCCTCGCCGACGACTCGACCTTCAGCTAGTGCTCTAACTAATGCGCATGCGCATATACGTATCACTCGACCGAACCGCCTTTACGTCTTTTTCTGTGTCCAATATCAGTCCCCGCCATACATCACTTGGCGTTCGCCCAGGTGCGAGTTCAACAGCGTGGTCTCCAGTTTGTTTGATGGGTCGTGACTTCAACTCGACTCGATTCTCTTGAATTTCTCCGTCGACCAGGATCTCTAATCCTTCAGTCCTCGAATTTCCTCTGCACACGTAGAGGTGATCATCCGCCTACGCGATCACCGCGGTTCTCAAGCTTGTCCAACGACGGCAACGGCGACGAGTATGACGATGATGATGACGATGACGATGGAGGCGAAGAAGATGTCCGCGGCTTTGGTGTCGCCACCGACGACGGCGCCGCCGCCGCCGAGAATGGCTGCGACTGGTGGGCGCCGCGCGGCTCACCTTTTGGCTGCGAATACGAGTGACGACGACGCAGAACTGTCGTCGAGCTCGCGCCGCCAAAAGGCAACGGCAAGGTATCAGGCGTTTGTCACGCGCATCGTTCGCACAGCGCAGCGCGACAGCGTCAAGGACAGCCGACAACTGATCACACGCATTGGCGAGTTGCGCGCCGTGAGTGAGAAGACCCACGCCCACCATGTTGATCTTTCGACGGTTCCACAGAACCAGCAGCACCAGCTGTTTAAAGAACACGTCGCCGCCGGCGAGGCAATGCGCTCCGAGGTCGTGATGAACCACGTGCTGACGAGCTACTATGTGGGAACATTCGGCAAAGAGTTGACGCGCGCAGCCCAGTGGTGGTCGACGCGGAGATGCACCACGCGGTGGAGCTGGCGGCCCGCGACCGCGAACTGGCGACACTGCGCGATCAGTTGGCGATGGCGACCGTTTCGAGAACGAAGAACCAGGAAGCCAACGACGGCGAGAACAACGACACGATGAAGGAGCGGACGTGGTCGACTACATACGCGCCTACGTGCGAGCGTCTGCGCTGCTGGCGGACCAGAAGCGCAGCCACAGCCAGGCGCGCGATGGCGCTGGAGACGCTCCCGACGCAGGCGCGTGCGCAGCAGGATGAGGTGCGAACCGGTATTGAGCGACGTGACACAATGGCGCGCATGAAGACGACGACGGCAAAGGAAACGAAACAGGCGGCAACGGTTGTGGCGCCGCCATCGCCACCGCCACCTCTCTTTGTCTCCGTCGTCGACGGATGCGAGTAGTGAACGCCGTCTGTCGCACCCTCTGGATGCGAGTGACGACAACGCCAACCATCGCAAAGTGACGGCAAAGTACTTCGAGTTTGTCACGCGCATCGTGAGCGCGGCGCAGCGCGACGGCGACAAGGCCTCTCGCCGAATGCTCACGCGCGTAGGCGAATTGCGGCCGTGTGGAAGAAGACCCACGCTTGTGGCACTTAGCCTTCGACGGTTCTTCAGAACGATCAGCACGAGTTGTTGAAAGAACGTCACCGTAGGCGAGGCGGTGCGCTCTGAGGCCGTACAAAGCCACGTGCTAGCGGGCTATTACGTGGATACACGCGGCAAGGAGTTGACGCGCGCGGCCCTGTGGATGGCTAATGGAGAGAAGCAACTCGCGGCGGATTTGGCGGCACGCGACCACCGAATGACCAAGTGCGAGATCGAGCGCGACGCGTTGCAGTTGGATGTGGCTCACTTACTGACGGCCAAGCGCCAGCTCGAGCAAGATCACGAAGATCTTGCGATACGAGTGTGCGTTTGGAGGCAACGGAAGAAGGTATGCGTTACGCGCTGGCGAATGCTCTTGAAGAAAAGGCGTTTGTGATCACGGAGCACGACGTGCTGGAGCACGCGCACGAGCGGCCGGCGGATCGACCGCGCGAGGAGATCCAGGATCTACAATCAGATTTGCTATCGGTGAGACAGAAGATGGAAGAGATGACAACCGCATCGCTGCCGTCAGTTGCTGCCACCACGGAGACCGAGTCTGGCGTCGAGATTGAGCCTGAGCATGCGGCCGAGCTTGAGCCTGATGCTGAGGCTGAACCTGTGTCTCAGTCCGTCTATGCAGATGGTCTTGACGTCGCTGCCGATAGTGTTGCTGACGGTAGTGCCAACAGCAATGGCGACGAAGAATCCAAGTTCCACTTCCACTTCCAGCTCGTACGCCAACCTAAGCTTGGTGTCGATGAGCTGGTTGCACCAATCGCAGACGTCGAAGAAGAAGCTGCCCCACTTACAACCCGGCCCCCCCACTGTTGATTCCAGAAGCACGAGCACCTAGAGTCGCGGCGATCACGTCTGAGTCGAGAGGTCCAGTCTCCGACCGTCGCAGATCCTGCGGCCAATGATTGTTGTCCGACCAGTGGCTCGCTTCACTGTTAAGAGATCCGAGCTCGATGGAGCCGTCGTAAATAGTGCATCGCAAGCACAAGTGGTATCGCTCCCACTGTCTCGAGCCGCAGTGGTTCTAGTTTCTTGCGCCACGAAGTCACCATGTGGGTTATCGCCAGCCCCATCGCCACCGCCGGCGCCTGCACGAGCAGTAGCAACTGTTACTACATCAACTGTGGTGGCGTCGTCTTCACGCCACACGGATCTACACCCACGCAACGCACCCAAGAGAATGATCAAGAGGACGAAGACGACCGGTGGTCAAGCTGCTACTGCGGAGCCTCCGCGGTGGCGGTAAGCACTTGGCCGCATCGCCGCACCCGATCAAGCCAAACGTGATCATGTTCCAGATTCCAAGACAAGTGAGGTCATGGTTCCGCCAAGAGAGAATTGAACTAGTGAGCAGCGAACCATCGAGCACCAAGCCGCGACTCACCTGAACACCTGAGTACCAGATGAGTGACAGCTTGGTGGACGAGTGAGACTCAAGCTGGCTCTACTTGACGACGCGACGCGACAAGAGCGACCGACTGAGAGGAATTGCGAGTTTGTCAACGGAGTTATGCACTCTTGGAATACTATCCATGGGAGACGCCAGAGGTTGTGCACAATCTACGCCCGGTGGACTTGCACTGCGGGTGTGGTCGATATTCGTGTCGGGCGGATGCCGGATGGCTGTGTGGTAAGGCGTCGTTTGTGCCGCGCTCGTGTTGGTGTCAGTCTCGGTCTCCTGGCGTCGGCTGGCTGTCGATGACCTACGGCAGTCTCGCTTCGTACCACAGCTGGTGGAACAGAGCGGAGTGGAATAGAATGGCGTGGAGGAAGGGGGGGGAGTGGAGTGAAGTGGAGAGACGCGTAACTGTCCGGTTGTACGAGTGAGGTTGATGTGAGTCTTCTACTGCGTGTGCGTCGTGAATAAGGAATGGTTGGCTGTCGTCGAGTTCTGGTGGGTGGTATGGGCACTGCGCTTTCAAGATCGTGGAGATGTGCGAGCGGTTGGAGACGATCTGGAAGGACGGGGTCGGATTGCGGATGACGAGTCGGATTCCGGGTGATTGGTGTCTGTGTGCTCTGGTGGTTCGTGTACCGCTGCTCCCGTGTCTGGTGATTGATGGCGGAGTTGGAGTGGTGTGCAAGGCAAAGAAGTCGAATCAGGAGGACGATCAGTAAAGGTCTGTGAAGGTGACGGCACGAGCGATATGATCTGAAAAAAAACTGCGCTGTGCATGTGCGTGGAGTCACCGCTGAGAGAAAGAAACACTAGAAACATTCAAGCAAAAAAATGCATGTTTTTATGATTCGTTCGCTTTCGAGGGGCGCTGGTGTGGGTCAGCTAGTTGGATACAATGAAGAAATCCTGGCCAAGTAGTCCACATCTGACCGTCGAACTGATGATGAAATACTTCATGAATCGTCGATCAGTCAATTGGCGGTCGTATGTGCTTGTAGCACCAGTAGACGAACTGCGCATCTCTGCTCTTTTGCAGCTTTTCGAGGCGGGCCCGCTGGAAAAAAGGGTCTGGGAACAGATTGTCCACGAGGGCGAGATAAATATTCTCTGGCAGGCCGAGTACGAGACCGAAGTGAGCGCAGAACGTGATGTCAGCAGCTGAGAAGGTTTCGCCACCAAGAAAGCTCGAGCCCACGGGTCTGTCACCGAGAGTGTGTTCCACCTCCTCATCGAGCTTTTAACTTGGGTCATTGCCGAGATCACACCTTGCGCGTTGATCGACATGAAACGGAACAGGAACACGCGCATAAACGGTACGAGGAGAATGTGGCCAAGTACGCGCTCGAGTCGCGACGAAGCCGCACTGACAAGTAGCCGACGCGCGAGAGAAGAGTCTCTGAAGACCAAAAAAATACGCTATTTGGACAAACCAAGGCAATCCAACAAACAAACAAGCAGAAACAGTGGGTTTATCTCCGAGTGGGCAACGACAAGTACACCCACAAGCACCTAACCGATGACGCGCGTCACCGGTCCAAACTCCCTGTCAAAGTACAGTTCTCGTTGCTTGGTCTCAGCTGTCGGATACAGAGACGGCTCGCGGTGGGCGCAAAAGTCCAAAATGGTCGAGCTGTCAGTCAGCACCGTGCTGTTGTCCGGAGAATACATCAAGGGATCGGATGAGCCGTCCAGAGGTTTTGTTGCGAAGCGATGGAAGATCGGCACGTGTTTTGTTCCGTGAACGGGATCTTGGCGAGCTGCAGCGCCCAGCGGGACTTCTCGACGTAGTTGGAGGCTGGGATGCTCACCAAGGTCGCCATTCTGGCCACAGAGATCAAGCTGGTAGACGGTGAAGCACGCTAACGCCTAGTATTTGGTTAACGAGCGAATGGCGTCGAGGACTGGCTCCGGACAAACCGACCAGAAACGTCGATGAAGCTAACAGCAAGGCTGGTTGAAGTTGGCATCATCTCCAAGCCCCCACGACATAAACACTGACTGACCAGTCCGGGTTCTGTACCATTTCGAGACTAGAGTGATGGTCACTGCCAACTTCAAGTTAGCAAAAAATGAATTGCTGGCTGGACTTTCAATTCATGTTTGAATTGAGGCCCCCGTTGAAGTCGCCAGTATTTAGTTAGCGCGGAAACACCAGACGCGAAACTTGGCGAGAACGGCAACCAGCGGTAGCATTCAGAACGACATGGCGTCTTGCGCGCGAGGTATGTTCAAGGCGCCCACATTTTCACGGTCATGTTGTCGCGCTGCTCGCGCGACATCTTTTGATGTATAGGGAGCTGATTTTTGACGCGTTGCCGCTCTACTGCATTTGATCAGTGACCATCGACAAGCAACGAACCACTTCAAGCACAGCCCGTGGCCCGTTTCGATTCACCGACCTTCTTCGCGGCGCAGGTTTGATTTGGTTTGTGTTGGTGGTCCGAGCGAGTGGTGGAGCCTTGGGCTGACGCCTCTGAAAGACCAACGAGAGCATGCGAGTGCCGTGGCGTTGGCGAGTTTAGGGGCGATGACCTGTGCCGAAGACGACGACAGTGGGAACGGCTGGGAGCCGACATCCGATTCATCGCAGTGGTCGAGTGGCACGAGCAGTGGCAGTTCGACGCAGTCGCAGCCAATAAACGACAACGTCTTCAGCGGCAACAAGCGCAAACTCGATCAGTTTGAGAAGGATTCTGCAGAAACGCAATCCGCGCTGACGTGGCCTAGGCTGGCGTTCAGTTCGTCCCTCAACCCACTAGAGATTCGCCTCAATATCGACCGTAAGTCGGAGAATGGAGCATGTCACGTCGTTGTCGCTCGCAGCGTCGCGGAGTTCGTTCTTAAGAAAGAGTACGAAGAGGCTGAGAACTCTTCAACCATCGTCAACGATGAGTCCGCCATGGTCATCGATGAAGACTCGTCACACTTTTCCAGCCACAAACACACGACAGGTGAAGTGCTGGAAATCCAGTGGTCTTCACAAGAGTATGGAACATCGCAGAGCTCGGACTGGCAGTTCCTCGCAAGCCAGGCATCTGCGTTCACATTAGACGAGTTTCCAGATTCGCAGCAAAGCGGGCAATTTTTGTGGTGAGGAGAATACGGATCTAGAATCCATTGAGTTTAGCTTTTCGATATCATTCTCTCATTTCTCCATGTGCCTGATTTGTACATCCGATCTCGAGATTGTTTTGCGCTAATTACAGTGAAAGATGGAAGCCGTGCAGTTTCACTCGGCGCCCCTTTGTGAGCACGTCTACTTGGCAACCATCTTGCAGGATGAACGATTACGGAGATGTGGACGAATACGACAGCGGGGATACACGAGGAGCGCACTTGAAGCTCGCGCAGCGCCACCACAAGATCGTCGCGGGCCAGTTTCGCGGACGGAAGAAGCTCGAGCCCGAGTTCCCGCATCCAGGGGTCATCGGCCAACTGGCTATCAGCTTCACACCAAGCGTAACGCTCCCAAAGGAAAGCCGCATTACATGCGTTTTTCCAGACCATGGCTGGGAATTCCCGACCGAAGAAATCAATGCTGTTATTCGACTGCCGCAAGGTCTGATACCGCCCTCGACAAAGGTGATGTTCACAGCGACTACGCAGACGCTCGAATTCACATTGTTAAGTGAAGACATTCCGGCAGACACACGTGTTATCATCTTGGTTAGTGGTGTTTGCACGCCCAAGTCGGCAACGCCAACGGCGGAAGCTACAGTCACATCGTACGAGAAGCTCGTGGTGCGGAAAACAGCGCCAGTTTCGACGCGTAGAGGTCAAATATTGGACGGACCAACGACGTTTTCCATTTCCAGTATAGTTCCTGCTGACTTGAGTGGATCCAAGCACTGGCAGCCATTCAATTGCTGCCCGAATGCTGTTTCCGACGTCGCACTCAGCTTCACAAGTCACGGACGGATCCCACAGAACGGGAAAATCCTTCTGGAACTGCCAGCGGACGGGTGGTACATGGCCGACGCGCCCAAGGTTCTGCTACGCTCAAAGGAGTGTCACAATGACCTGCTGGTGGCAATTTGGCGAGGAGAGCAGCACACACTGGAGATCGGCCTTGGAGCTCACAGTGTCAACCAAGGCACTAGCCTCACCTTGACGGTGTGCGACGTGAAGAACCCGAGCAAAGAAAGCATGAATCTGAGTGACGTTACCAACTCATCCACGAGTGGACGGATCACCACGTTGGTCGCGAGTGGTGGTGTGATTGATGGGCCAACATCAATCGATGTCGCTCGGATCAGTGAATTACGACAAGGTGACTTTGCCCTCGCACAGCACGCCTTCGACGAACTGTGTCCGGATCCACACACATTTCTCCCTATCGACAAAGTTCCGGATGTACTCCGTCGAACTGGAATCGTGTTATCATCAGAAGTGTACCAGAAGCTAGTTGTACCGATTTTGCCCGTGCGCATGGTCCAAGAACTGCCACCCACACCATCGTCGAGTGTGGAATCGCCCACTGCGCCGCCAGAGCCGCTGGAGAACGAACTCACCCGAGAAAAATTCTTCAATCTTTTCGCGCAGGTTTATGCGCCAGCATATAAGTACGGCCAAAATCTTCGACTCGCGTGCGGACGTGGAGAAGTGGAACAGATTCGCGAGTTGATCAGTCGAGGCTGCGACTCGAACGCAAAGGACGGCTCCGGATGGAGTGCACTTCACTACGCGGCCGACTTTGGCCACCTCTCGTCGGTCGAGGCCGTCGCAGAATCGGTGGCAGAGATGGCGAGCGCCAGCAGCAGTGTTGCATCCAGCGCGGTGCTTGACGTCAACCCTCGAGACGTTCATGGATGGACCCCGCTACTTTGTGCCTCGGCAAATGGCCACACTGACGTCGTGCTTAAGCTGGTGTCGCTGGGCGGAGACGCCACAATCACAAGCTCGGAGGGTCGAACTGCTCTCCACTGGGCTGCAACCCGTGGGATGGACGCCACTGTCTCAGCGTTGCTCTCTGTCGGCTTGGACGTCGAGCGAGTCGACAAGAACGGATGGACCGCTCTTCACTGCGCCAAGCTCCACGGAAGTGACTCGTGCGCAGAAATCCTACTCCAGAATGGCGCCAATGCTGACTGCAAGGACAAATTATTCTACGCACCAGCCCAGTACGCCTGCGCTTCTTCTGCAGCCAACGACGACACCTCCTCGGTTCCTGTGGTGGGGTGAAGAGCTTTTGTGTTCTTGGCGCAAATGTAGCCATATCTCCTCCTAAAACCGCGCAGAAATATCTTCTGGACCTCCAACGTCAACGAGACCTGCATTGGCTATTAATTCAAATAAATTTCGTTGATTGGTTGAAATGTGTTTGCGCATTCGCGCAAGAATCCATATTCTATCCTCATGTCACACAAGCAGCTCCAGGAGTCAATTGCTCAATCGGCCACCAAACGCTCTCCTGGCTCACGTGGCGCTCTGCGTCTGCAGAGACCAGTCCCCAACCCGCCCGCACTACACCCCACCTGCCCGCAGCCATGGCCAAGGCCTCGTCCAAGGTGCTCGCGGAGATATACCGCCAGCACCACATCCCGCTGCCGCCCATCACGCTTCAGGCGCTCGTGCAGCGCGGCCCGCGGACCACGCCCGAGGTCACCGCCAAGCTGCAGGGCGAAGCGGCCGCGCTCGACCGCTGGAAGGAGCAGAACGCGACGGTGATCGTGCAGTCGGCGCAGCTGCTGCACCGCGAAGTGCCGATCCGCCTCGCGCGCCGCATTGTCGACCTCGAGAACCTGCCCGACGGCCTGCCGGACGCGCCGTCGATCGTCAAGTTGCGTGAGGAACTCATTTCGAGCTTTGACCAGATGATCAGCTTCCCTAAGCCCACGGATCTTGCGGGCGAGCGCGCGTACATGGAGCTTCAGACGCGCATCCGCGCCGAGCACGCCACCATGCAGACCAACCTGGCGGACGCGCTCAGCGGACTCAAGAGCGAACCGGAGGGGCTCAGCGCGGTGCTCGACAGCTTTTACAACTCGCGCATCGGCATCCGCATGCTCGTGGACCAGCACATGGCCGCGCAGAACCCGACGCCGGGCTTTGCCGGCATCATCGCGGATAACTGCTCGCCGCTGGAGATCGCCCATGATGTCATCAGCCGCGTCAAGCCTATGTGGGAGGAGACTCTCCCGGGCCGCGAGCTCCCGGAATTCCGCGTCTCGGGGGAGACCAACGCCACCTACCGTTACATCCCGCAGCACATCTCGCTCATCCTTTCCGAGGCCATCAAGAACGCGGTACGTTCGCTGCCAAACCACACCACGAACAGTTGATCTGCTGTTGTTTCTAACTATATCTATCTTCCAACAGGTCGTCAACAGCTTGAACGCCAAGGACGTGTCGTCATCGTCGCCGCCACCGCCGGTGGATATCCTTGTCGCTGGCGGCTCCCACGGCGTGTGCATCAAGGTTTCGGACCGCGGAGGCGGCATGACGCGCGATCAGGCCAACGCACTCTTCTCGTATGTGTCGGCGTCGTCGGCTCCAGCGTCCACTCCCACTGCGCCCAGCACGGTGTACGATCCGGTGTCCGCGGCGCTGGAGCGGAGAGCAAGCGGCATCGACTTTCAAAAGTCGTTCGGCCTGCGCATCGCGTCGCTGTACGCGCAGTACTTCGGCGGCGCGCTGTCGCTCATGCCCATGGAGGGCCACGGCGTGGACACGTATATTTACATGAACTGCCTCACCGAGGACTCGCAGCTCAAATAAATACGGAGTGGCCAACACACACCCCTTGGCTCTTTTCGCCTGCCGTGTCCAAGCTCCAGTTTGTGTACCCTATCAATAGAGGAGGCATGTGTAGCTCCTGGAAGCTCACTTAATTTTGTGGCTGACGAATCGCAATGCCATGCTCGAGAGCGACGCACGACTGCTGCAGCGCGTGCCGTTCGTTCTACTAGATCTCACTCCGCTGCCAGCGCGCCGCAGTCGCAGGAAGCTGACTGGTTCGTCAACCGACGCGAGTTGGAACGCTTTGCCGGGTTTGGTTCCAGAGGTCGAGCCCGCTTTGGAGGTGGACCACTGTGTCTGGTCTTCCGGACGCAGTGGGCAGAGCGCGTTCCCCATGGAGATCGCGCTGCGCGTGCTCTCAGCGTCTCACTATTGCGTTCGCTCGCTACGCGTCGTATTCAGCGTTGGGAAGCGACCTAGCCGATGTGAGTTCGCTGTGTCTCATGAGCCACGTGGCGTAGAAACTGGAAAGCGTCTGATTTTTTGTTGTGCTGCTTGTCATGGTATCCTAGTGGAGGTTCTAGCGGTGCAAGCGTCTGCTGACAGAATGGAGCAGCACGATCCGCTGTCCCAGTACTTTAGCGCGGATTTCAAACCGTTGAGGTGCGTGGAGATGTTCTCAACACGATAATCAAGACGATCGGACAATTGATTAACTCCTTTACTACAACATCAGCCGTCCGATTTCGTGGCCGCCCGAGTCGGTGCTCAGTTGGGTGCCAACAACAGTGGACGTTGCACTCAATGTGAGCGAAAGCAGCAACGTCGGGTTCCTCCAGTTGCTCGTCCATCGACCGTACGCCCACCCAGACAACCTCATCGAGGAGGTATAATACAGTGCACGCTCACCTGCACGAATCGGTTGTTTGACTCTATGGTGTCGGACTTCAACGCGCAGGTCGCGATCAAAGAGCTAGCGGTATATGGAGAATTCCAGCTGCCGAGCCGCTATGTTCCGCTTCACAATGAAGAAGTTTCCACAGTGTCATCGTACGACAAAGTGACCAGCGAGGATGAGCCGTACGACGTGCAGCTTCGTGGATCCCTTGAAGCCGCCGGATTACTGCATCGCCTGATCGAAGAGCTACTGCAACAGCCACGAGCTCTCATCACGGAGTTGCAAATCTCCGAAAGCACCATCCAGAAGGACGCTGCAGGTGAAGATTTGCTTGCCAATTGTGAGCAACAAGACCACGATCCACTTCGCATTCTCGAATCGCCATTTGACAGCGCGATGCGCAGTTTCATCGAGCACAAGCACCGCCAAGACCAGCTGTTCGCCTCCATTGTGGCCGCCACAACTCCACCAAATCCCTGTCCTCGACCATCGCTGCCGCTCGCGCCTCGCATCGCTGGCGACGATCCGCACCGCTTTCAAGCCGTCGCGATCCACACGTTCGGCTCGTTTTTCACGCAGTGTCTTGTTCACACCAACTGTGACGACGCAGTCTCTTTGGAATGCCTTCAACTCGCCGAGAGGTTAGCGCCGCTGCTGCCGCTTGTCGGTGTACCGCTCGAACTGGTGTACGAAGGACTCCTCGCCGTCATCGCGCTGATGCTTCACACAGATTCAAAGATCTCGCTAATTGTGTTCCACGCTGTGCTGCGCCTCACTCGGACGATCTTTCAAGAACGCGCTACGGGATGGCGACTTGTAAGTGAGCTACCCAGAGGCAGCATTAACACGGGGCTTGACGTCGTCGTCGATGGCTTGCTCTTGAGCCGGCATTGCTGGTCGATGATGGGGCACAAGACCGCAATTGAGCGAGGTCTGCTCAAGACCATGCAGATGCTGATCGGCCAGCCCACAACCACCAACAGCTTCTTGCGAGCCGTGTGTACGAGTGAACATTCTGTTGAGACCACGATCTATCAAACCAATCGACTGCGCATGCAGCGGTGGCTGCTGCAGCGCCATGAGGAGAAACTATCGACAGGTGATCGAAACCGGATCCGAGCATTTTGCCAGTCGATCGTTCAGCGGAATGAATCCAACCAAGCGGCCGACGCGAAATCTGTCGAGCTGGCTGGTGCGTGTCTGCAGCTGCTGCACAGATCACGTCTCTCCACCAAATCGGAGCTCAGCACCCCGTTGCTGTTGGTGAAGAAGCTCCTGCAGGGCCACGACACGACCCACGACGCCACTCACCCACACATTCCGCTGTTTGACGCGTTTCCGCTAACACCAGCGCAACAAGATTTCATTGTGAGCCAGCTTGGAAGGTACTACCATCTCCACCAGCGACCAGTAGCGCTCTACCACCACGCATTTACAGCTGCCAGCCTGGACGGGCATACCGGCGGGAGTGAGTTTCGGAAGGGAAATGTTGTCTTCAAAGGAGGCTATGAAGAGCGAGCCGTGCCTGCGAGCTCTTTCCATCACGATCTCGCACAGAAATGTAAACCGTTTGAATTTCAAGCGCTTGAGCCAGCGAGTGTGACGTCTGCGACTGCTTCAGTCGTGGTGGAGACGCCATTCGCCATGTTCAAAGGAACGGTCGAGCCACGAGAAACGCCGAACACTACGAGTCCAACACAGGCACTCGCCCAGGAATTGACGCATTCTGTGCCAGCAGCTGTGCCTACGTCACCACAGTTGATGAGGAAAAGGTGGTCGAATGCCAAGCTGAGTCAAGTGGTTCCAGTGACGGAGTCGTTGGCTTCTAACGGTGAAATTGCCGCGACGACCCCACCAACGCCAAATTCACAAGCGCTTGCTCGTCCGCAAATCGTGCCAAACCAACAGAACACTGCGGTGACGAAACGAGCGCCAACTGCGGCACCTCCTGTGGATACTGCGGCGCCAATGGCCACGTCACAATCGCTGGGAGTCAGCCCCAGCCTCTGGACAACAGATAGCATCACCTGTGAGGAGTACGGTACCCCTTCTATGGGCGCTTCTAGCGCTGAGATGCCAATGGCGATGTCACAGTCACGAGCGACGTCAGCTTCCGCACCAAAGCCAGAACCACCCGGCAAGAGCAAAGTGTCGGCCTCACATGACGGCGGCTGTATTATCCAGTGATCCCACCAAAGCTGGGCTACTTTCTAGTTGATGAGCTGATCGTTCCGCTGTTGGAAGCGACGCAAACAGCGTCACCAGTGATTGGACAACCTCATCGGGAAGAGCGTTCCGCTCGTTGACGTACGCCACGATCTCCTCACTTCCGACTTCCTCGCTCAACACGAGCATCAGCTGGCGAGCGGCTTCTCTGACGTGGCCGTTGGCGTGGACAAGCGCATCGTGTGCGAGTAGAAACGTGAGCACGCGCTTGGCCGAGATGTCGAGCGCCGCGCAGCAGTGGAACGCCAGCAGCAGCGCGGAAAACACCTTCAAAAGCCCGTATAGCGTCTGGTCGGTGACGTGAATCGCACGTTTTTTCTCGGCCAGTTGAAGCAGCGTGTGCATGACGAACGTCCCACGAGCGCGCGTGAGCTCTGCGACCTTGATGAGCGAGTAGGCGGCGTTCGTACGAACCGCCGGTTGGATATCATCAAGTCGCGTGGCCAACGTACTGACCAAGGCTGAGATCTATGAGTATTTTTTTTTTTTTGGACGGTGTGAGTGTAGGCCATAGTAGCAGCTGCATTCCAATTCAAAGCCAACCCACGAACCTCATCCTTCCATCCACAGTAATCTTGGAAGCGTGGGTGGCGCGGCAGGACCCACCAGAGCAACGTGGTGGCCGCAATGAAAACCTGCGCGTCGACGTCCCGCAGCCCGGTGGTCGCGATCTGGACGATCTCGTTCAGCGCCTCGATAGCACAGGTACTATTGGCTGCGCTCAGCTCGGAGGGCTTGGCAACACCTTCATAGACCTTCCACAGGTATTCCTCTCGTGCCTGCCACCGCTCTAGCGTCGTCCAGCTGTCCTTGCTGCGAACAACCGACTGCTTCAAAGTCGACCTGGCGTTCTTCACCGGGCTGTTGGCGAGTTGGCGGGCCAACGCCACGTTGACGCTTTGCTGGAGAACCGCTTCGCGTGCGTGGACGCACTTGTCAAGCTCTCGCAGCGCATGCTGCAGCTCTTCGCGCTGGCTCCGCGTGGCGAGTCGGTCGTCTAGTGCGCTACGAGCGACAAACTCGCGTGCGTGGAGCTCCTCGAATCTCTCGCTTAGCTCGAAACACTCGTACTCATGCATCGCCCACTGCCGCTTCTGGACGAGGAACAGTTTTGCATCCGACTCAGAGCTGACCGTCGCTGGCACGATCAGCGAGTGGCGCTCACGCGCAAGCTGGATCCGCACGAGCAGCTCGGCCGGGGTCGTATAGTTGTTTCGCTCCGAGCTACAGGTCGCTATTGAGGTAGTAGGTGATCCTCTTGTTTGTCGTTTTGTATCCATCACTGGCCATGGTGGGAACTCCACAAGCGACTCGTTGGTTATGAGTGGGAATTTCTCTTCTTCCACTCGCTGCCTCACGATCTCGACGAGCGATGACATGTTAGCATCTTCGTCAGCGCTGTCAGACAGAGCGACAACGCACGCGAGCCCCACTTGGTTAAACAGGTTGCCGCGGTGCACGTGGCATGTGTGAACGAGCAGCTTGATGAACATGAGTCTCCGGGTGGTGCTAGAATGCAGTGGAACACTCTTGAGCTCCTGCGCGGCGGCGCATTGCGTGTCTTGCGGACCTTGGAAGCTGATGAACCCAACTCGATCGAACGCCGCCGTGCGCCACTCTGATGTGTCGGTTGAGCTCAAGAAGATCTCGACGCGATGGGCGATGAGCGTCGGGTTGCTCACCACGACGAGCGAGCGCACGAGCTGGCCCATCGGCCGACACACGCGGAACACTAGCTGCTGCGGATACTCACAGAACTTCTCGGCGCGCCATCCGGCGTCGCCACCACCGCCAGAATCCAGAAGAGAGCGAAGCAGGGGCACACACGCGGCGCTGTTGAGTCCCTTGCTGGGAGACAGGAGCTCTTGGCTGGAGCAGCTCACAATCTCCAACGGGACTACACTTGCCAGATCCATTGGGAACGCAGAGTGCTCACGGATTGTTCACAAAGCCCATCTGTGTGGGCGAACAGCAGGCAAAAGATGCACGCGAACGGCTGCTTGTCCGTCAAGAATGACTGGGGCTGAACTATTCTCGGACGCCCAAACTGCACAGCACTACAGCCGATAGCGTCCCAGCTGGACCACGACTTCAATGCGCGAGTGAGGAATTCTTTCCAGCTGGCGAACCTGGTCACACTCACGCCTCACACACGAATTTGTATGGAGTAGCCGTCTTCATTCTCTGCCGCAGCAAGTGGATTGGTCGACCATCTTCAAGGCCACGCCTTCTCCCACGGCTGTGGACAGAGCACACTGCTCGTCTTCTCTTCATAGGCAGGATACATGAAGCCGCTGCTACTGTGCTGTTCCTACACTGGGCGAATCCGTCCGATGTGTCGTCGTCTCTTTTCTCAGTCATTGTGCAATTTCACTTCCACAGCTCAACAACAACAGCAGCCAGCCACCCCCTCACCTCTCTCCAATCACCATGAAGTTCTTCGCCACCCTCGTGCTCTCAGCTCTTGCTGTTGCCTCGGCTCAGGTCCCGGCCTGCGACTCGACCAAGCTCGTCTCGGTCGCCGCTGGCGCGGACGGCAAGGCCTGCACGGCCGCCACGGGGTACTCGGCCGCGACGCTATCGATCCCCGTGGGCGAGGTGCTCGCCAAGGTCTGTGCGGACGCGAGCTGCACCAAGCTGCTCGCCGCGATCACGGCCGCTGTGCCCACCGAATGCACGTTCGGCGGCGTGCAAGTCAAGGCGGCGCTCATCGACAAATTCCCGGCCGCCTGCCAGGCCGTGCTCAAGTCTGCTGGCGGAGCTGGTGCCGCCAACACAACGACCATGGCTCCAGGTGCCACGACCATGGCCCCGGCTGCTACGACCATGGCCCCGGCTGCTACGACCATGGCGCCGGAAGCCACGACCATGGCGCCGGAAGCCACGGCTGAGTCCTCGGGCTCCAAGGACATGGAGGAGGTTGAGGTGACGATGAGCTCGGGCTCGGGAGAGGCGGAGGACTCGGCCAAGACTCCGGCTGACGCCTCGACGGTGCCGACACCTGCGCCTTCCGCCACGAGCAGCGCATCGACAATCGCCGCGGCCACGAGCACCGTGCTGGTGGCCGCCGCCGCCTCGCTTTTGTAGACAGGCGACCATGGGGTGTCCTAGTCTACACTAGAGTGAACTTCGGCCTGCGACCCCCTCTGCATTCCGCACCTGTGTAACCTAAATACAACGATTCTTGCATGGCAACAAGCTCGTCTTCTTGGTGGATTGAAAACTTCGAAGCGACACCACTACACTAGGATCACGAGACTATGGAATGTCCACTTGATCAGCCACAGCACTAGAAGTGGCAACGGATATTACCAACAGGGCCATTCAATGGCACAGTGCGACGCTTGCAAAAGCCCAAAGTTGGCAGTCACCGCTATCGTCGATAGTCTGTCGGCGACGTCACGGAAGAAGTTGATCGCCAAAGAGCTCTTTGGTAACACAACAGTGAAAGAGACCACGTGAGACGACCCAAAGCCAGTTCGAGCACCAGGTTTGAGCCAATAGGTTACGCATATGGAGAGAATTGACCAATCGTGAATCTGATACCACGGCATCACGTGAGCACTGTGCACACCCACATTCCAATCGTTGAACTGCGGAAAGGATCCCACGTCAAGAGTCGAAGTACTTGAGAAACCTCACGCAACCAGTGGAAATCTACACAGCCCCGTACAGTAAGCAGCACATCCATTTCCATCCGTGCACCTCTCCATGGAAGAGCCTTCAGCAAAGCGGCCAATCTTGTGAGCGCTCACTCTTCAATTCGCTTGACCAAGTCTCGACCTCCATCTACCTCCCTCAACTCATCATGTTCGGAAAAACCGCGCTGATCGCTGCCGCCTTCGCTGGCGTCGCCCTCGCTGGCCCGTGCCAGGACTCGGAGCTCGGCAAGCTCTCGGCGCTCATCAGCAACGCCAATATTGGCCCATGCTCGGCGCAGTCGGGCTTCAGCCTCATCCCGCCGACGGGGCTGCCGACCGACGATCAGCTCAAGAAGATGTGCGTGAGCGACGTCTGCAAGAACGTCATCACCGCCGTCAAAGGTCTCGGCCCGAGCGACTGTGACCTCACGGTCGGCTCGGTCACGCTCAACGTCGCCTCGCTCGTCAACAACTTCGACGCGGACTGCCAGCGCGTTGCCGGCACGCCGGTCCCTGCTCCTGCTCCTGCTCCGGCTCCGGCTCCGGCGCCAACTACCGCGGCACCTGCTACCACGACGGCTGCGCCATCAGTAACGACCAAGGCACCAGAGGCCACGACCAAGGCGCCAACGGACGCGACCACCACCCCGGAGGCGACAACCGAGGCCCCGACTGAGGAGACCAAGGCGCCAGAGGCGACCACTGTGGCACCAATCGAGGCGCCAACTGAGACGGAGAAGGGTGCATCAGGCTCCACCGATATTGACGAGATCGAAGCCGGCTCGGCCTCAGCTCCTGCTGACGACACCGAGACCCCTGAGTCAACCACCAAGGCCGTGCCGACGCCTGCTCCCGCCAGCGGTGTGTCTACCGCTTTCACCGCGACCAGCGCCGTGCTTGTGGCCGTCGCTGCCTCGCTCTTGTAGATGCGCGGACTGTAGCTATTCGGATTTGGGTGTGTTGTTTCTTTTTCCTGTAATGTACTGAGTTTGCACTGTGGAGGTGATTCTTTTGAATACTAGTACACACGTCACATATGATTATCGCTCAGCACAGGTTCTCTGGAACGTTCGGAAGAGTGTTGGTCCAACAGTGTGGCCCAGACAGAAACGCAAGCCCCACCTACCGAAAACGCTTGACAAACCTGTTGATCCGCCAAGGAACCATGGCGACGCTAGACGATGACGAGCGCGCGCTGATCGATACCGACCGCGAGGAAAATCCAGGTGTGTTGTGCTGACGATTGATGTGTCGTTAATTTTCTATGGACGCCTACAGCATCCGTCAGAGCAAGGAGACTGATCGCGTTGAGCTGCAGGCTGCTTCTATTCCACGGCGCTTTCTCAGTCATGCCGCTCCATCAACGGTGAGAGCAAGTGCGAGATCATCAAGAAGATCTTCAGGCAGTGTCCTGGCAAGAACAAGGTGGGTTTGTCTGTAGCTGAAGAGCAAGAAAGCTTGAGATCTGATTTTTGAACGCCAGGAGCTCATTTCCAATCGCAAAGAAGTGACGGAGGACGAGCACAGCGGCAGTGAGCAGAATATACTTGACGGCGATTTTTTTAATCGGGAGCGAATGGACGCACGCAAGCCGTACGTGAAGTGGAGCTGATGCTCCTATTCGGGGACTTGGAGGCGGAGTGTCTGATCTGTCTGCTGAGGTATTGTTAGTGACGGAAGAAATATCGATCCGTTTGGAGCCTTTGATCCCTTTCGTCAGCGGTATGTTGGGACTTTCTTGTTCTAGTGCAGCTACTTCCATAACCCCACTGCCTGACGATTTGTTTCCCAACAGTGAGGCCGATTTTGACGCGCAGATGAGCCCATTCGACTTTCTCCGACAGGAAATGCTGCGGCCTTTCGAGAGTATGAGTTCGTTCTACAGCTAAAACTCACCAACCGTCTGTCTAACCAAATTGCACGACGAATGACCGTAGGCTTCTTTGGCGGTGGTCTATTTGGCGAGAATAGCGGTTCAGGAGTCGGAGGTTTCTTCGGCGACTTTGAGAAAGAGTTTGAGCGGATGCCGGTGCAGCCCCCGTCGTCGTTCCCACGTCGTCCATCCGGCCACTCGGCACCACCGCAAAATCCGCCACACTACTCGTACCATCCGTCGGAGGAAAAGCGATCTCGAGGTATGTGACGTGGGGGACGAGTTGTGTATACTGGAAGCTGCTACCATAGAAGTTAGAGTTGAGGTTTTTGCGACTGACGGACTGTGTGTTGGTAGATGCAAAGCCCCGAACAGAGGACAAGAAGGACATTTTTGCCGGCTACAAAGGGCGCGTCGAAGAGATCTAATCACCGAAAGGCATTCGTCTATTTCTAGTAATAAAGCGGATTAATTCCACTTTCATCGCAAATTTTGCGTTTTGCCACGTCACAAACTGTGTCACACACATTCTGCGACACCGTTCGTTCTGGTAACCATCATTCATTGGGAGCTGCTCATATTTCAACGAAGAAACGCAGAATCAGACGAAAAACCAAGAGCGAAAAGAGATCCAATCCTTCCGCCTGCTCTTGCTGGCTCATTGCCGAATCCGCCGCCTCGTGACGACAGCATTCCCCTCTGGCTTCCTTTCCCCACAACTTGCACCTAGCACCAACCACATCATGAGCGGCGCGATTGCGACGGCATTTGAGACCAAGCTACAGCAGCAAGGCACCGCGCTCACGCCCGACGATCTGCTGCGCCAGTATCCCCCGGCCGATAAATCTTGCGCAGCGGCAGCGGCTGTGGCGTCACTGCCCCAGTGCCGCTACGCCAGCGAGTTTGCGACGTTGCCGGAGGCGGCCAACGATAACGTGCGGCGCGCGATCGCCGAGGCTGAGAAGCAGCACGGTAAGGAGCACGTGGCTGCGATTCTTCAGTCGCCCGAGCATCACGCGCTGCGCAAGCACCGTCAATTTGACTTTCGTCTGAATGCCGCCGAGGAAGAGCGCCTGCAGCAGAACGGATTTGTGGTCTCGGAGCGGCTAAGCGGCACGAGCTTTGCGGAGATCTACTACCGACTGTACTCGGACGACATGCCCGTGTACGTCACGAGTGACTCGGTGCTCCACGCGTGGCACCGCAGCTTCGACGCCGTGCTCGTGGAGCTCGAGGAGGAGGTGCTGATGCCGCTGCTGAGCAAAGTGCTTTCCAAGTTCCGACAAGTCTCCAAGCAGTTGCTAACCACTGCGCCTGCTAGTGTTAAACCCGTGCTCGCGGACGTGGAGGTGTATCTCGCGACTGCGGAGAGCCTGCTCCGCGGTGAGCCGATGGTCGCTGGAATCCATGAGATCTCCAAGCCGCTTACTCGTTTGCTTGATGCTGTACGCGATGGACAGCTCACGACGCTCGACGTGCTGGGCTCATCGCGCCAGGTTGACTTTTCGCTGTTCAAGCCGCGGGGTCACTACAACAAAACCGACCAGCTAGGGCTCTATTTCCAAGCGATGACGTGGCTAGGCACGCTGGATTTCCGCGTCGACGGCACCGACGACAAAGCCAACGACCTCTATCAGCTCCAATGCGCGTGTCTTGTCGTCCACTTGCTGCGTGAATCGAAAGCGTTGGAGCGCTTCAAGGCGCTGCACGCGACAATCTCGACCATTGCGGGCGACGGCTACGGCTCGGACGGCATGACACCCGTGGAGCTCCACGAGCTGCTCGGGGAGTGCGACATCCTCGCTCGCTTCTTCGGATCCGACAGTGCACAAAACCTAGCGACTCTCCAAGACGACATCGCGAATCAGAAGGTCGGCTCTCAGGCCATCGCTGGCCATCCGACCATCGAGTCCAAGGCCGCAGCCGCGTCGCTCTCTACGTGTACGCGACTTCCAACGTCGTTCGCGTTCCTAGGACAACAGTTTGTGTGGAGTGCGTTCGTGTTCTCCAAGCTCGTGTTCGACCAGGTGCTCCACTCAGACGAGAAAGTCGTGCGCCGCCTTCCCAGCGCTCTGGACGCGGCGTTTGCGCTGTTGGGCAACGACGTCGCCAGCGAAGAGCTCGCGCAGCGGATGGCCGCGACGCCGAAAGATGAACAGAAAAAGTTTGTCGAGTTCCGCGATGGTCTTCCCTACGCGTCGAACCTAGTCGCCGTGCGGCAGACGGTGGACGAGCATGTTTCGAAAGTCGACCCGGCCACTTGCAGCCTCGCTATGCTCTGGCAGCTGGCGCTTCGTGAACTCTCGACCGCGAGTGCCAACGACGCGTCGGTGTTCCAGTCGGATGCGTGGAAGAAGCGCCAGATGAACACGCAGCTCGCGTCGTTTACGGAGCTGCGCCACGACACGATCCTGTACGCCAAGCAGAGCTTTACGATGGGCACGCGGTGCGAGTACGCAGCCGGGTTTGTGGACCCATACCCAGCGTTTTGGGTCAAGATGCAGCAGCTCGGCGAGCGCACACGCGACATTTTAGCCAACATCAAGCCGCTCGCTGCCACTGGCGAGGACGACGAGCCGCCGCTGTTTTTCAAGGCGCAGAATTTCTTTGACAATTTTATTGAGGTGACGCGCAAGTTGACGGAGATTGCGATTGCGCAGGCGAAGAAGGAAGAGTTGAGCGAGGAGCAGGACGAGTTTATCAAGAACGTGATGGAAGAGCGTCATGGCAGCGGCGCGTCCAAGTACTTGGGCTGGTACCCGAGTCTGTTCTACACGCACCGTGAAGACTCGGGCAAGCAAGACCACTTAGTGGCTGACGTCCACACCGATGTGCCGTCCGTGGAGCACAGCGACCCGGGCGGCATCCTCCACCTCGGCGTGGGCAACGTGAACCTGGGCGTGTTCGTCGTGAACAACGTCATGTATGCAGGCCCGGTCTTCAGCAACTACGAGTTTGTGACGCCAATCAACGAGCGACTAACCGACGAGCAGTTTAGCGAGCACCTGTACAAATTTGCCGCGCCGCACTGGGCACGTGAGTCGTTCCTTGTCGAGTCGCCCACGACTCAACTCTTGCCGCCGACTCTGGGGGATGAATTTGTTGGGAAGGTTCGTTCGTTACTGGACTTGAACTGATCAGAGTATCCCGGATGTGTGAGGTAGCAAATGACAGCCAGCCGCTTAAGACGGAACGTAAAGCAGATCGAACACAATATGTTGACATGATTGCCGAATATAGGAGACTGCATTGCCGCAAAACTGCTAGTAGGTGATGGACGTTAACTATCTTGATTCCCTGCGTGACTGTAGTACCGTACCAGCCTCGTCAAGAAGTCAAAACTGAATACGAAGAAGTTGGCATCCATCAAAGCTGGATACGGCCAGCTTGGCGGCGATTTGAAACGACTTTCTCACCCATGCCCGCGCCTGCAGCTGGCTCAGCCTGGCGCTACAATGTTGGCGAGGCAGTAAGCCGTTCACCAACGTGACGAACTCGCATCTGATGAGCACAAGTCCCGTGTAAAATGAAGTTGGCCACAACAAAGACGCCGAGATCATGTCGCCGACACTCAGATGGAGCACACTGCCGGGGTCGTGGTCGGCTGTTGAGTCAACGGATTCCCCGTCAACAGGCTGTTGACGGGGAATCCGTGTGAATATCCACGACGAGGTTCTTGGACCTGTCCGATTCTTCCCGAGCCGTGTAGAAGAGTCTCGGGTACCATACAAGAAAGCGTGAGCGGCCGCTCCCGTGACGCTCGTTCCACCACGCGCCCGCAAGCAGAATAACCGAGATACTGCCACTGGGGTGACTACGTGTGACTCACTGCCAAAAAAGGTCATCAGAGTCACCACAGGAAGCAGTACTTGTGTCCTTGGTCCTGTAGTCGCCCGTGATCTATTCAGAATCGACTACTCCCTCGATGAAGTTTAGTTGCAGGGAGTCTTGATGCTTGGGAATTCGGTTGATCAGCCCGTTATGAGAGTGCCTTGCTCTCCAGGTGGTCATGACGTAGGCAAGCCAGAGTCACATTCAGAGCGTGGCGCAGTTGCCTCGAGTCCACATCGAAAGCGAGTCCTCGCTGGAAGGCGCTGGTCGCGTCGGCGAATCGCCCCTGGCCATACAAAGCATAGCCTAGTCGAAAGTATCCCTTTTTTGCAAACACGAGTGTGAGTCCAGCGAGGTTTTAATGGTATCGTCGATCCACCGCATACAGTACCACAGTCGCAGTCGGTTCCAGTCGAATCGCCTCTTCAGCATCAAGAACGGCATCGTCGTAGTTGCCTACCGCCGCCCGGATTGTCGACCTTCTCGTGTATAAAACAGCCATATTACGCGGCGACTCAGCCTTCAAGTCGATCAGCTTGTCGTACTGTTTCAGCATCCGACGCAAGTCTCTCCGCTCAGTGGTCATTCGAGGAGCGCTATGCAACACAATCGGTTGCAAAGGATGGACCTCATCTTGTCCTGGCTCCACGGTCTCCGCCTGGCCAATATGATTCGGCATGGTCCACGCCTGACTTTTTGTCAGAGACGGCAGCATTTTGCCAGGTGTGGCGGGCGCCTTAGGGGTATCGTCTCTGTAGCCGGCGGATGCTTGATTTCGCGAAGAATTCTGACGGCGACTCGTAGGTGACGTAGACGCGAGTGTTGTCTCGTCGCTGCGGTGTGTGCGTACTCCCTTGCCTGGTTTGCTCTTCGCTGTCTTCATGGTGGACATTGTCGGCGTTGAGGTCTTGATTGGGGACACCGGGAGGTTCAGAGGCGAGATCGCTGGCGCCGACTGCGAGTGTCCCAGCGTCTTGGAAGGCGTTGATAGTGCAAGACCGCTTCGAAGCATGTACGGATGTGGCTTGGAATGCCGCAATGTGAACTTGTGGGCCTCGCAGGAGCCCTCATTGTATTTACCTCTCTTGAACAGCGCCAAGCAGGTACATTCTGGAAAGTAGCCCTTGCTGCCGTCTGAAGGAACCGCGTTGAGCGTCGTTTTGATCAAGTTGATCTGTTTCTTCTTGAACTCTAGCTGGAGCGCCGTCTCGAAGAGCAAGTCGGACGGATCTCCTGTAGCCATTTGCAGTCACGTGCGGGAAAGTCCGCTGCTGCCTGTTGTCTCCATCGAAGCCTCGATTTGAAGCACCGCGATTACCTGCCGCGCTATGTTTAGTGCTGGATAGGATCGACCAGGAAACTGCCTTAATGGTTCTTCAAACTGTTTCACAGACAAGAGGGAAATTGGAAATGGCGCCATGATTTGTGAGCAAAATGTGATTCTGTTTGGAATAATAGATACACAAAAATCACCACAGCCTCCACGTCCACGGAGCGCTGAACCAGTGGGATTTGTTCCGTTGTCGTCGCGTGCGCACGCCGACTCGTCCTGATTCCACTGGATCAGCCCATGGGTCAATCAGATCATTTTTGGCGCCTTCTTGGCTGGTGATGGCGTCACCTTCGAATACTAAGAGATCGACAGCATCGTCACGCACGTCAGCAATATGAGCACGCGGCTCCGGGTCCTCGTCGGACACGGGAATCAACACAAGTGACGACGAATGCGAACGTACTTCTTCCCAGGCGTTTTGGAATCGGGACGACGTGCGCTGCAGTGCGTCCCAAATAGGCTCCACGACGCTTTTCACATCGCAGCACGCGCGCTCATCAACCTCTGGGGCGTCGTCGACTAGCCCATCGTTTGCCTCGTCGTCGTCGTCTTCGTAATCACTCAGACTTGTCGTCGTCTTAGTGTAACGGGTCGTTGTGGTTGAGGACCGTTTTGGCTGCGCTGGGACCGTCTCTGGCGTTGCGCTGCCTGTGGGCTGCTCCGGCGTTTTGAACTCCTTCAACACACTAGTGCGGCGTGTCTTGAGGCCTGGGGATGGCGTGCGGATACTCGAAATGGGAGAGAACAAGGTCGCAAGCGGGGACATCGAGCTCGCCTCGCTCTTACGTTTCCGCGCTGACGACGTACTAGGCGTCTCTTCCTGTGCAGATAGAATATCAACCTTCATGCTGCCGCGGTGGCTGTGACGCGCAGTCTGCGGCGTCTTGACCGGCGACGCGAACGAGGCGCTCACTGGCGACGACACCTTGTGATACGATGAGCGCGTGCTCTTCACCGGCGACGGGGGGAATTTGGTAGACGACGAGGTGATCCGGATCGTCTCTGGCAGCTCGTCATTATCGCCGTCGTCCAGTAGTTCCAAGTCCACTTCCAGACCGCCTTTGGACAGCCTCCACGATGCCATGGTCGACAGCAAGCCCGTCGGAGGCGCGTACCCACCAGAGACACGCTGGCGCTTGGTGTGGCGGACCTCACTAGCGTTGGTGTCGGCATTAGCAGCAGCAGTATCTTCCGGTGCTTTAAAGGGCATGCGACCAGCGGAGCGCGCTTCCTCGAGCAGGCGCAGCACTTGCAGCGGCGTGCCGTCGTAGTACGCTGGTAGGTTCTGGAAGCAGTACAGGTCGCGCGGACTCGCGCCTTTCTGGATCTTGAGTCCAGCCGCGACCAGCAGCTCGCAGTCATCGTCGCTCAGCTCAATGAACTGCATCGTCTCGTCGTAGCCGCCGCCATTGCGGCGCTGGACAAACGCGTTCCACATGGGAAAGAGAGGGGCAAATCTCAACTTGGAGAATGCTCTGCGCAGCGTTAGAGGCCGCAGTCGAGAGAGCGAAGAGATTGTGAAGATGGGAGGTAAGGTGTGAATCAGTAGCGTGAGCCGTCGCGCCCCAATATAGCAAGTGAGAAAAGGAGGCTTCCGGTGGCCTCGTTCGATGTTGCTTGTTGGCGGTTCCTTCTTTTCTGATGGATGACTGTGGGGCAACACGACAGAAATCCTGGTGACCCTAAAGTAGCTCTCTAGATTAGGACGCGAGTGTCGTGTTGTTGAAGCGAAAAATCAGTGAATTGAGTAATTTGGTTGGTTGAAATAGCGCTTCAGGGGATTGTCAGTGGTGATTCCCTATGGTTACGAATTGAGCTCAAGCGTGTGCTGTTAGAAAGGTAAAACCATCACTCTCGAGGAAGTGTTGTTGGCGCGCCGAACTGTGCGAACTGGAAGACGCCGTGGAGGGAACACGCCATCGCAGTTGGTCCGGTATCTTCTGCGGGCTCCTAGGCGTCACTACGAGCCTCAACGCCGATGGATCCTCTTGCAGACTATACTGCGTTATCTCCCCATTTGGATGAGCCGCCATCTGGCGCCAGACGTGGAGGAGACGAGGAGGCAACCTCGCAGCAGTGCAGCGCCGACTCGAACGCGTTCGCTGGGTTGCGGCGGCCCCACAGTGTGGTCGTGGCCAGCACAAGCGTAGCCTTTCCACGCAACGAAAACGGACGCTTGTGTCTCGCGGCGGGTCAGAGTGGCTCAGTCTCTCAGCTGAGCAGTCAATTGGGACACGGAAGCCAACCGACGAGTCAGTTCCACGAAGCGTTCGTAGAGGACACGCAGAACGAGCCCAGCGACCCGCCTGCGCAGGACGAGCCAGTCGAGGACGATGAGGTGAAGTCGCGACGACGGCGTGACGAAGGTGGCGGTGGGTTCCTGTCGACGCTGGAGGATCGGTGGGCGAAGACCAAAGGCAACGGAGTCGCAGAAGCAGCGTTCGCGAAGAAACAGGAGGAAAGATCAGCGGAGCTAGAGGAAAGCAATGAGGACGAGGAGTCGATTGCCATCGGTGCCGGTGACAACGTCGATGATGACGCAGCGACGCTGCCAGACGAGCGAGTACACAGCGATGGCTTAAGCGACGCTGATTCTGATGACTACTATCGTCGCGATTCCATGGATTCGTATCCGGACACGCAACCGCTCGAGGATTTTGAAGAGCGACACGAGGAGGAACACAAAGACTCCACAGAGGACGACGAGCAGAGCACCGAGGCGTTTGCAGACACGATTGATGTGGAGGCGATGGCTGCGGAAGCTGGCATCGAGGATGTGGAAGAAGATGCTGAACACGTTCCAGCCACGCCTGATGATGCGCCGACCACGACTGCAATTGAAGCAAACAGCGTTGAACGGAAGAGCCGTTATCTCAAACGCAAGCTCAAAGCGCGAGAGACTCTGCCGCAAGCCAACGAAGCATTCGTCGACACGGAAGACCAAACACTTGTGGAACTCGCCGCGAGGATACAGCAAGAGCGTGCAGTGAAGGAGAATCAAGTTGGTGCGACAGAGCATATGAGCGCACTCCAGCCCTCGCCGCACGAAGGGAGCCAACAAGAACTCACGCCAACACAGCCGTCAAGCGAAACGACGAACGCTCTGACGCATGTCGCGTTGAAGAAGAGAGAGAAAGCCAATCATGTAGGATCGGTGGAGCTGTCGGCGTCGCAGGAGAGGCCGTACGAATTTGTTGACTCTTCGTGTCGATGTGGAGAAGCGGTCTGTGTGTGTGCTGCCCCGACAATTCCAGCCAAGTCGGCTGCGAAACCCTCTTCGGCGATGCGCAACCTGGAGTTTTCGTTCGCAATTCCAGAGTCTCAAGACAGCGAGTCACAACTCTTGGACAGTATACCGGATCTAGGCGTCCTAGCTTTGAAGACTCTTCAGGCTGGACGTAGTGTTGACTTGCAGCTGAAGTCAAAGGAGGCAACTTCAAACTCAACGTCGCTGAAGCGCAGCTTGGAGCAAACTGGCAAAGGAAACGGAAACGTTGAAGCCACTCCGAAGAAGCCAAAGCCAACCCGAGACAGCTCACCACTGAGCTCCACTGAAACGCCCCCGTCAAGTCGCAAACGAGGACGCACATTCCTCTCCCCAGATGCGGGAACGGATCCTCCTCAGTTTTCTCGATCGAGAGAAGTGACGCCATCGAAGAAGTCGCCTCGAACCTCGAAACCGCCAGTTGCTCCAGCTGCCGCTTCTGTTGGATCGTCAACACCGAGCGTTCGAACTCGTCCACGAATCTTGTCACCGGTTCCAACTGCGTCGTCTCGGTCGTACCTCTCACGATCAAAATCTCTCTTCAAGGCCAAGTTTGAGTTTTGTCTGACTGGATTTACGGGCGACGGGCAGGAGAATCTGACAAGACTAATTGAAGACTACGGAGGCAAGGTTTGTGGACAAGACGTGCTTCAGAAGCGGAACAGCCAGAAGGTCGTCGTTATCGCGACTCCCGTGTCGTGGCGCAAGCTGAAGTTCATGTACGCTGTTGCGAGCGGCATTCCGGTGGTTCATCCTGAGTGGGTGCACGCATGCATCAAAGAGAAGCAGGTTGTTCCATTCGACGGATACTGTGTGCCTTCAGGCTGCTCTGTTATCACGGGGAAGTTCGAGTGCCTACCAGTGAAGGAGTTGGACATCTTCGAGGGCGTGCGTTTTGGAATCCCGTTTGATGTAAATGCATCAGAGCTAGCTAGCACGAGGAGCATGAGCGCTCTCATAGCGTTTATCTTGCGAGCTTGTGGCGCCGATGAAGTTGTCGAGGTGAGATATGTGCTTGTCTATTTGGTGGATACTGTGGCTGATAGGTTACCACTTGCTGGAGTCAGGACCTGAATCCGTCGCACGATGATCCTGTGGATATTGTTCTCGCTGATGAGCACACGAAGGTACGCAGCAAGAAGCTGATAATTACGTGGAAGACAGCTTACGCTCGTGTGTTTAGACGTGCGACTTGTACGTCAGAAAACATCATGCGTGTGTGAAAACATTTGCCTGGGTCACCGAGTGCATGATTCTTCAGGTGTGTTGTTCTTGTCGACGGGGTCGCCAAGGCTGCCATGTTTGACGAGAGTGTTGCTGTTGGAGCAGCGGTACTTGGAACCGAACTCGATTGATTTCACTCCGCCGCAGCCACGTTCGGCTGACACCAAGCACCGAGGCGAGGTCACCGTCGTCGCTGCGACGGCTCAAATCGGCGACAGCGATTCGTAAGAAGGCCCGTTCTCGCACAACACGATCTTCTCTCACTCACACACGCACTTCTCGTAGGCTGAAACTGCACACCGGAGAGTTACTGCTTGTTGATCTTTCCGATGGGGGCAAAATCGATCATTTCCTGCTGTTCGACGTCTGCGAAATTTTAAGCATCCGAGTGGCATCGTCGTCCGGCGATACAACTGCAACCAACAGAAAGAAGAGCAACACTGGGAAAGTTGTCAAGCTGCAGGTTGGCGTTCTAGAACGGTACGCATGGGTCATTCCTCACTCGTTATTGTCCGTTGATTCGCTCATGTATCCGTATGCTGATGAAGCCGCCCATACTCTCCGGCGTTGATTCGAAATCGGATGAGGATTGTGGAGCTCACACCTGAGCAGGTGAAGCGTCGTGTCGTTGCTGTCTCCAAGCCGGATTTTGAAGCAATGAAGTACCGAGACGAGAGTATTTTCTACTATGATGAGGAGTAGAGTTGGCACCTACAAACTTCCACTTCAATGGGTGTGGTATTTACCATCCCATCCCATCACTTCTTCACACAGACTGGGCTATCTTGACTATGCTACAGCTGACTCTTCTGTAGAATGTATTACTCCCCGAAGGGTCGTGAATACTGGTGTCACACACTCGCTTGCAACACATTTCACGAAGGCAACAATGGAAGCACTGGATGCCATCTCGATGGGCGTGTTCTCATATCTGAAGAAGCACAAACGAGTATCTCATCTCGAGAACAAGGAGTTTGTGGGCACCTCGACCGCGCAGCTGAATGCGTGGGACCAAAAGAACCATCCGTGCCAACTACCAGAAGATCTCCGGCGCTACTACACGATCGCGAATGGCCTCTCGGTGAAATGGTTCGTTCCGTTTCGAGGCCACTCGACGCTTGTCGGCCATTTCGCACTGAACGGCGTTCAAGACTTGCAACGCATCCGCGTCGACAAGTTTGTGGTTCTGGTGCGACCAGCTGATCGTCACCGTGTTCGCCATCTCCACCCAGACGAGAGCGCCTCCGCCTTCCCTCTCGAATCATCTCCCCACTACGGTGACGTCGCACTGGTGCTTTTCTCGGGTGAGTTCATTTCGTGAAGCGCACTCGCATGAATCTACTGCTGACCATCGCTTCACCGCCTGGGCGATCAGACAAATCTGTGCAAATCTGGTTCCGAAACCTGCGGGGCAAGTGGAGCTTTCTTGCTGAAAACTTCACGCACTATTATCGGATGATGATCGCCCACCTCGGCATCATCTCGTGGCAGACCATTTTCTCCGACATTGATATGGACCCTTGTCGCAAGCCGTGGTTCTACCTGTTTATTCCGCAGCGTATGGCGATCGATGAGCAGGAAGAAAGCCATGCGCATGCTAGAAAGGCCGTTGAAATAGAAACATCATAAAAAGCAACATGGGCCTGGGACGCGTTCTCACGTCTCACTGGTGGTTCTTCGTCGCTACTAGTGGGTCGTCTAGCACCGAGTAGGTGTCGAGTACTCGATTCTTGAAGAGCGCGGCCGAGATGACTTGCGCTATGCCGTAGATGATGACAAGCACCGAAAAGTACTGAACAAAGAAACAGCGTTCAGTTATGATACAACACAGTCACCCAGCGGTCCATGACGCATCGTACCTGGATCCACGCAGTCTTCAGCAGCTCTCCCCACGTCGGTCGATACCTGACACATCCACAGCTCGAATTTAATAGCTGGGACTATCACCACCGGTAAAAGCAAACCGACAGACGTACAGAACATCGGTCGTCGGTATCCGGATGGTCATTTCTATCTCAAATGTGCGCTCACCAGGATGCGCAGCGCTAGGAGCTACGTCAGTTGTCCACATGGGGTACGGGACAACGAAGTGCGTATGCCCTGCGCGACAGGTGACAGCAACCAACGTCAGACAAAAGGCTGAACTCAATCACACCATTTGTCGTAGCATCGACGTGGGTCGTACAGTCACGTGCCCGGTACGACGACACGATGGCGTCAAAATCGAAGTCGCTGGCTCCGAGTATCCTCGACATGTTCACAAGAGGAGTTCTTGCGTATGGAGTTTGTGTTCTGTCGGAAATGACTCGTGAGTTTATATACCAGGACGCCCAGCGAGTTAAACCTGAAACTACGAACGTGTGCGTGACTCGGGCGGGAGCTCGCATTGACAGCTGCAAATCTCCGTCTACACGCAGCGCCGTCCCAGGCAGTGGTGAAGCGTACGTGAACGCAGCCATCGCGTCCATGTTGAGTTTCACGTGCGACTGGAGTGTGAAGGTCAGGAACACGAACGCTCTGGCTTGGTGAATAGTCTCGCCGTTCTGCAGCGGCGTTGTCACACGCACGTAGAGAGACTCGGGAGAGCCATCTCGATTGCTATCGGTCTCGTATACCTGTACGGGCCACACAGTAGTACACACATTGCATATAGTATGCACGCAATAGGTACACCTCACACACCTTAATTTGTGATGCGCGCATGTCTTCCTGCAGCAATCGCTGGACGCGTGGCGGTAGTGAGTTCGGGATCACGCGAATATAGTGTTTCAACCCATTTTCATCGGTGTGCTCGCCTTCGAGCACTGCAATCACTTGGTACGTGAGCTGGACGCGAGGCTGTTCACTGTACGTGTTGGTCTTGGGCCAGAATCCTACGCAAACGTTGATTAGATTGGCTTGCATAGCTTCTCGACAGATGTTCCTTGTACCCCGGGAGCCGTGCGCTAGGAATAACGGCACGAAGACCGCAATGAGTAGCAAGAGCACGGAGATGATATGGGGCAGCGAGCCAGCGCCAGCGTAGTAGCGCCGTTGGACGGGCGCACTAAAGCACTGCGCGCGCATGCTTGAATCAAGCAAGCAGCCTGATCGTCAGATTCGCGCAAGAAAGGATTGCAGGTGTGACCTTTCCCGATACATCTGGTATTTCAGTAGGTTGCAACTGATTTGATGATTGGAGGGAGGCATGACTACTTATGTACGCCATATGGCCCACAGTGATTTATGTGGGCTACGTTATTTGAGCTTCCCTCACCTATAAAGGTGTAATAGACAGCCAAAACACACACAAACCACACGATTTTAGGGCCGTCAGTCCTAATCACCAGCTCAAATTTTGAGTTTTCCGACTGTGGCAACTGATTGGGTTCACACTCTGTTCTCCATAACGGCACTCTTGTCACACCAACTGCCTCATCACAACCAGGCAGCAGCAACGCCGTGAGCTCCAGTATTCTTCTTATCCACCGCTGGCAGCAATTGCCAATCCCACTTCCTCTCGTGCTCTCTCCTCCACTTGCGCGCAGCATGATCTCCGCGTCCGTGGGCGTCAACTCGAGTCTGCTGCTGGAGCCGGCGCAGTCGCTGACGTTCGCGCTGGACGCGGCGGCGGCAGCGTCGACGCGCGCTTGTCTCACGCTCACCAACATTTCCACACGCAAGCACGTGGTGTTCAAAGTGCGCACGACGAACGTGGACATGTTCATGGTCAAGCCGGCGCATGGCGTGATTGAGCCCAGCGGCGACGTGCCCGTGGTCATCACGCTGCTCGCGCCGGCGGCGACCAAGCTGCTGCGCATGACACCGGCCGACCGCAACGCACTCATCGAGCGGTTTTTGATCCAGAGCATCGACCGATCGGACGACATGCGTGGCTTCAGCCTCGAGGACCTCACCGCATTCTGGAAACGCATCCCGAAAGAACTGATCATCAACAAGAAACTAACCTGTCGGTTCATCGAGGCGTGCGACGGCGACCCGCCGCTGCATCTTTCGATCCACAAGATCCGACTCAAGTCGGACGAGCCAATCGTCGAGGAAGAGGCACCGCACCTTGTGCACCTCGTACCGCAGTTTTTGCCGCCTCGTTCGCCTACCGTTGGCGGCAACCGACCACTGCCGCCACCGCCGCCGGTGCAAGACGCGAGGAAAATTTCCGAGTCGTATGCGCATTTACAGCGCACGCCGCCTCCGGTGATGAACGTCCCTTCGTCACCGGTGCCTTCGCTGCGGCCCAAGGCTTCGCTAGCGCTTAGCAGCAGTAGCAGTATCAGCAGCAACGGCGGCGGCAGCGACCACCTCGCAACAGGTGTCTCCAAGTCGGTCAGCATCGACAGCTATGTGACAAACACTGCCGCGCTGGTGAATTTCGACGAACACATCCAGTCGGAAGATACCCTCGACTACAAACTCCATCCGAGCGAGTCGCTCACGTTCCCCGTGCACCACACGTACCCAAACGACTCGGCGCACGGCATCGTGGAAGGCAAGAGCTACTTTTTCATCACGAACAAGGCGCGCTTCAGCGGACTCGCGTTCAAGATCAAGACCTCGAACCACTCGGGTTACTTTGTCAAGCCGGCACGCGGCCTGATCGAGCCTAAGAGTGCGCTGCGGATTGACGTGTTTGTGAATGCGCCGGATGCGTCACGGTTCAACGCCCACGACCGCGAGCTGAAAGACCGGTTTCTTGTCGAGTTGCTGTTTATCAACGCAGTTGCTCACGGGGAACTGGCGCCCTTGAAAGAAGACAAGAAGCGCCAGGGATTGCAGCGTCTGTGGGGGGAGTCCAAGCCCGTGGACCGCCGCCAAGCCGTTCTAACGTGCCAGATTCTGGAAGAAGACGCACCCATCGATCCGAGTCGACAGACTGCCGAACAAGCTCGCGCACTACTTCAGAAAAGTCAGGCGGCGACGACACTGAGCCACAGTCAAGGACCGCTTCCGCGAGAAACGAGTGGCGAGACGGCCAACGCGTGGGTCCACTGCCCTCAGTCCCCACAGATTGTCGATCCGCAAGCAGTCCGACAGCAAGATCCTGGTAGCCATCAATACTGCCAACAGCAACCCCATCAGCCTCGATCACCAGTGATGGGAGTGGAGAAGCAACCGCCTCTCGAATATGAGTATTATCAGCAACAGCCTCGATCGCCAGTGAAAAAGCAACAACACCCTCGATCACCCGTCGTGCATCAGCAGCATCCTCGATCACCCGCGATGCACCAGCAGCAGCGGCAGCCACCGTCGCCAGCTATGCAACAACAGCAGCGATCGCCAGTGAGACATCACCAGTCCCAGTCCCCACGGATGCAGCAACAGCCCCGCTCTCCAGCGATGCACGTCCAGCCTAGGTCGCCCGTGCATCAGCAGCAGTATCACCAGCCGCAGCAGCAACAGCCGTATTACTACGATCAGCGAACTGTTGCGCCACCACGGCAGCAGCAACGATCGCCGTACGAAGATGACTCTGACAATGAGACGTTTTATGCCTAGAAACGTTGCACTCCTCGATCGCGAGTCGCCAATTTAGACGAATTTTCTTTGCTCTCAACTTCGAATAAGAATCGGAAAGAATTTTTCTGGAGATGAATCTAGTTATCTGTACAGCTAGCGCTAAGGAAGAAGTTGGGAGTAAAATGCAGACAGGTCAGTCGGTCTCTTTAACCTCCATCAAGCGAGAGTGAAGCGAGAGAGATCAAGAGAGAGAGCCGCCACGGTCGATTCGCCATGTGTGCGCCTAGTTCTCGACCTCGAGGTGCGTCTTGAGGTTGTCCAGCACCTTGACGGTCGCGGAGGTGCCAAGCATGTTGACGATGCTTGCAGGGATGTAGCCGGCCAGGTCAGCATGGGCCAGCAGCGTAATCTCGCAGTAGACCGAGCCGTCCTCGTCCTTCTTCTCCTCGATGAGGTAGCCGGTGATGAGGTTGCGGCCGCGCACGTAGCCCTCCATGGGCTCCACGTCGTCAATGTCGATGGATCGACTCGCAATTGCGAGGCGTCCGTCGGGCAGTTCCGTCGCATAGGTGACCACGATAAACTCGCGGCCGGCGATGGGGAACATGCCCTTGCTGGTAAACTGGCGCAGCGTGATCTTGCCGTCCTTGTTGGCGTCGTAGAGCACGATCATGTCCTCGGTCATCTCGTCGAGCTTCTTGAGTACGACCGTGTCCAGCAACGCCTTCTGGACCGCCTCTTTGCTGGCGCCCACGGCCATCTTGACGCGGAACGGACTCCAGTCGCTACCTTCGACGGTCGCGCGCCAGATCAGCGACTCCTCCGTCTCCTCCACGAGCTCCCACGCGGTCACCTTGTCGTCGCCGCTGTCGCGCGCCAGCAGAATCTGGATACTCTCCTCGCCAAAGGCCTGGTAGTCGACTTCCTCGCGGGTCTTGTATACCGGGTACGTCGGTGCAGCGGCAGAGGCGCTGGCGCTGGCGTCCTCCGCGGGCGCACCAGTGAAGTAGCTGAACATGACGGATACTGAGGGTCGCGAAGGCAAGGGAAGAATGCGGTCTAGGCCCAGACGTTGGGAGGAGCCAAGATGTTGTCGATGTTGGGAGATGACGGACGGGCATCCGCCAATGTGGACCACATTATGAGACACAAGGATTCTAGCCACGGGAGAGAGAGAATCAACTGGAATCAGGTGCCCGAATGGATGATTGAAAAGGGGGATTTCTGACTTTGGATCAGAGATCGTCTGGTTTTGGCTCTACTTAACATTGTTATAACCATCCTTAACGGGATTAAAAGGTCGGATCCTTGAGGCTTGGCTGTTTTTACGTATGTAGGCGTCGTGATACCATCTCCAACTAGGGATGTGCTGGAAAGTGTATCAATGACGCGGAGCGACTGTTGGTCGGATTTTCTGGCTGTGCTGTTTCTTTCAGTTCTTTTGCGAAACGACTGTGGAGTTTCCATCAATGTCTCCTGTATGGTTTAACACACTCGCGGAAATCCTAAACTGGACGTCGTCTGAATCACTTGGTGCCTTAACTTTAAAAATAGCTTGGTCCCAGTTAGATTTTTTACTGGCACTATAGGTAGGCTTTTGCGGTCAAAACGGACGTCATTTCGACGTCAGGAGCAGTAACGAACAAGTCGGGGCGTAAACACTCAACTGAAGTGTCGTTTCACCTCTTTTCTGTGACATGGGTACAGAATTCTCGATATGAAGCTCTAGGAGCATGTATAGGAACGTCTACAAAACCGGGGGTATTTGTCCAACGCTCGCTCCCGCAAAAGCCAGCATGATACCTGGGTTTGGGGGTCCGCGACCTGGCTTTCCCACAATGCAGCCTCATGATCACTGGCCAAGATGGGGATGACGTCGCGCAGCCTCCATCCACAGCTCAAACATCGCAAGAGGCGTCAAGAGGCGTGGTGTTGTCTCGCTCAAGACCTCAAGTGACTACCAGTGTTCGCGCACGGCCTTCTCCTCTTTACCCCTCCCATTTCGCGTTCTCTCTCTCTTCCCCCCTCCTCTCCCCTCTGCCATTTGGGGTTCCTAAACTATCCCTGGGGCGAATCGACACCCACACTGCGGTATTCTGCAGTTCAGTACTGTACATACACACAGGCACACCACTGAACCCAATTCAGTCAGTTGGGTAGCGAGCCAAGCAATTCTCTGGTCGGCCCTCCCGAACAAAAAGCGACTTATTTTCGGAACCCGTTTCCTGGCTTCAGAACCGTTCTTCGCGCGACGACCCCAGTCCGGAATCCCCCCACCCCACCCATGGCGACATTACCACCGACCGTGACCATGGACCGCCCGCCATTCCTGCGCCGCGGCTCACTGGGCGCGTCGATACGCCAGCGCCACTCGCTCCAGGACATGAAGGGCGCGCCGTCCATGCGCTCGCTGCGGCGGCTGGAGCGCCACTCGGTGGGCGGAGGCTCGTCCTCGGCGTTCCACTCGCTCGAGGTCTCGCTGCTCGAGCACCTTCACGTGCAGTTCGTCAAGGCCATGGTCCCGGCCAGCAAGCTGTCGCGCCCGCGGTACGTCATGAAGGTGACCAACGTGGCGCTCGACCGGTCGTGGGAGATGGCGCGCCCGTACCGCGAGTTCTACGACATGAAAGAGCGGCTGCTCGCGGCGCTGGACCACGGTCACCTCTGCCAATCCAGCTGCCCGTGGATCTTCATGTTCGCGACGCACCACTTCCCGCGGCGCCACTTGTTCCGCTCGCGCCAGGCCAGTGTCATCTCGGGCCGGCTCACCGAGCTCGAGACGTTTCTCAACACGCTGCTCAAGGCCATGAAGGAGCAGCGCTCGCTCGAATGCGCCATCTCGGCGCAGGCGCTGCCCAAGATCCTCTACGACTTTCTGTACGAAGGCATGGTCTTTGACCGCTCCGATTTTGCCAACACGGTCCTCGAGTCGCGCATCTCGCTTGGCGCGGCGCCCACCGATCGCCGCAGCATCAGCCTCGGACCTGAGGACGCCTGCACCATCTGCCAGCGCGCGCTCAAGAGTAGCGACAGCTTGCTCAGCCTCACGCGCTCCAGTGATCCGACGTCGGCATCCTCGTCGACTTCGTCGGTGGACGACGGCGACGTTATCGACGTGGAGTCGGTCGTCGTGACCGAACAGCAGTCCCTCACGACGCTCGAGTGCGGCCACCGGTTCCACGACGACTGTATTTTGGAGAAACTCAATCAGAGCCTCGAGTGCCCGCTCTGCGTAGAAGCGGTGGCGGTTGTCGCCTAGAGTGCTTTATTTTGTAGCATTTGCTCCAGATGTATGGAACGAGAATGGGGATTTGGTGACTGTGTGAACTGATGCGCGTTGATCTCCTGATTGCAACGATGACACTTGGCACCCACGACGATGTGGAGACAACCAGGTTATGCAGTCGTGGGAAACGACTTGCGAGTTGAAGGCCGCGCCAATAAATCAAACCTCGCGGCTGTCAATTCCAGAGAGCAAGCTTTACGTGGCACCGAGTTTTGGATTCAACTCTGAAGTCACACGCAAAGACAAAGAACCATCTTGGAATGCTGCCGTGGAGACGATCGTCCTCGCAACAAATACGAGTGTCACGCCGGAGGAAACCGTAAAGCACTGTAAAACTGTCTGTTGTTCTCCTTCCATGAGAAGGAATGATAATGTGCAGTTTTGTACTCCAACATGCACAAATCGAGTTGCCATTGACAGTGGAGTGGGACTTGCTTCTCTGAACACTTCGCTGCGCTGAGATTGCTGTTTGCAGCGCAGAAAGTGTCGACCGTCAGGATCCTCTTGTTTGACGACGACCCGCCCGTCATTAAACAAGAGGATCCTGACGGTTTTTTATTTGGTTTGCAGTACGGTTCATATTCATCGAGCAAGTGGGAGTCATCTGCGCCAAACGACAAATTCCTACTCATGAGTGTACTGGATGCAGGCTAGCTGGCCTGCTGTCATCTGGAATGGCGTGCTGTCGGGGGTACGAGCTCAAGATGCCTGAGGCAGTTGAGACGGTTGGTGGGTCCGTGCTGACTATGGGCGAGCGCGAGGGCTTGGATGCGGGCATAGGCATCGATGGCATTCGTTGTAGCTGTCCACGGATGGTCCCTTTGGCGTTGTTGGGAGCCGTACAAAGCGTTTTTTTGTATGTGGTTCTGAATGCGTTCTCTTCGATCTTCTGTGTGCATTTCCTTCTTCGCTAGTTGGTTTTCAAACAATGAAGCTATCGATCGCCGACAGCCTCGACTTGATAGTGCTTGCTAAGCCTCGAGGGCATTAATAATTCATACCATCGAGCAAGTAGACTTGGGTGCATACGCACTAGTGCCTCCTCCGCACCGAAAGGAACAGTATTCGTTGGATTCACGCCAGCTTGCACCAAACAGGGAATAACGACCACCTTTTTGTGGAAAAACAACAGAATCCAACAGGTTGGATTGACGAGCTGAATTTGGATTTCCTACATCCGTTTGATCACGCCCTTGAATGACGGCAACGGATCAGGCGCCCTGCGGGCTCGGTGAGACTCATCACTTCAACCCGGGATACACAGACTTCTTCGCGAGCAACCAAGCACAGTTTGCAGTTCTTGGTTGTGCGGCGACACTGGCTTCATGTCTTGGAGCCGTGGCTAGCGATTCAAATTGGAACTCGCATGGAACAAACTTCTCACGAGCTCAAGATCTAATTTTTTT